>MKEJ01043864.1:0-13077 GCA_001753735.1 Embelia ribes | reverse complement strand
AAATAAATTGAAATATTGATATAAGCCTTTAAATGCAGCCAATCACCTCTTATCAAATTTATTTTTATTTAGAAAATATGAAAAAATAGAGAAAGAGAGATGGGGTTCGTTTGATAAACAAGTCAAATTTGAACATATCCTAGTTCTGCTCCTTAAGAGCCCAAGCTCATTTGATTGATTTTATAATATATAGAGAGAGATATCATAAAGAGTAAGTCTACATCCATAGACATATATATTTTATATTTAATATAGTAAATTTTAAATAATTGGCATACTATTTTATTAGTATAATTATTTAACAATTTTAACGTTTAATAGTGACAATATTATGCATTTTTTCATTAGTAATTATCTTTCACCTTATGTTAATAGATAAAATTAAGTCAAAAAAGTAATATTTTCTTTAAAAAATGAAACTGAAAAGTTATGTAGACATTTTATCTGTCATATATAGCATATCAAGCGTAAGTTGTAATTTGAATTTAACTTCATAACACATCCTACTTATATAGGCTTTTTAAAAATATTTGAATTTTCAATTCAATAACTGATAGGTAGGAATATAAAGTAATTAAACGTTCATTAACAAAATCAGGCTTGGAGTCAACTTAGTTTGGCTTCATTCATTTATAAACAAGTCAAGCCTAAATAAAAAAAATAAGGCTCGTTAAGCAAATAAGCCAAATACGAACAATGCTCATGACTCGGCTTAGATTGGCTCGACTAGGTTCATTTGTAACCCTAACGGAGGGAGTGAATGATTATATAACGGTTGTACATGAGAATTCATAATCCCATATATTATCAATCAAATCTCGAGCATGTTAGTCCATGTGCGACTAAAAGTGTGTCGTTAGTTATAAATGATATTCCTCGACATGGTGTTCCACTGGACTTCTGAGCAAAAATATTTGCACAGAAATTTGCCTTTATCGTGGAAAATGAAGTAACTTAAAACTATTTAAGTCGCTCCATAATTTAACATGAAACAATCTTACATTGTATTACTCTGAAGAATACCAAATTTAGCACGAGGATTTTACGCTGAAGAACCTATCCTCTAACGTCCTAAAAAATAAAATTTTGTCATACCCTCATTTAATATATGTCAATTTTGGAAGATAAGTCAATTATACATATAGAGGCAGCTAAAAACAAACAGAAACAACAAATTTAGTCCAACCAGTTGTTGCGCTCTACACTTAAATAAGAAAAAAGATAAAGCATATTCTCCAAATCTCGATAAATCATCCATCAAATATTATAATTCAAGTGAAATTTCTACGATCACGTTAGTACTTGATATGTCCATATTGCACAATTTTGTAAACTAGTTCAACCCCCGAGAGAGATCATGACCTTAAAAGAAATAATCAGGTTTCATTTTGTTTTAGTAAAAGTTTAATATTACAAAGAATTATCACGCCTATGGTTGGTTTCCCTATAGTCAACCGAGTGAAAAAAAAAATAATTTAGTCATAGTCGCTTAATGCTTTTGTACTCGCTAATTCAATTTTAAGAATAATTCACAGTTAGAATGCTTAATTTAAAAAATAAAAAATAAAAGAAAGAATTCAATTTTTTTTTCATAAATCGTTGACCTTTTATTTGGAAAAGGAAAACCAAAATTTCCTTAGCCGAAATAATAATCTTAAGCCATTGGGCAAATCGGACAATACTACCCCAAAATTGAAGAAAACAATGTGGAGGTCGCATTTTGTCTTCTCCCGTGGAGATCTAACGGACAGCTTATGGGATAGAAGAACATGTTTGTTCGCGGTTAATATGAATGATGCGACAAAAGCTAGGTATTCCAGTTTCAGCGCCAATGGCAGAATTTGGTGGAATTTGAGGTTCAAGAATAAAATGTTTTAATACCATCCTAAAGTTAAAAGTACCAAAAGACTGGAAATTTTTTCTTATTTATTCTGTACAATGGAAAATTTTTCTTATTTATTCTGTAGCAATGTTACTTGGAATATACATATATGTAGTTGAGCTATGATAAGGAAGGATGGAGATAAGACATATTCTCCGGATCATTTTAATATAACTCACCAAATATCTTAATTCTAGTCAAATCTCATTATCACTTTATTAGTACAAATTATTTACCAACTGAAGCTTATTGACTCAAAATGCAAGTTATCCACAGAGCCAGATGAGCATATTTTTGCAACTTCATGTCTCAATTTCTTGGGCCCAGAGGCAAGTACTCCTACACTTGATTCTGTATGCTCCAACAAAATTCCTGCATAATTATCATTTTTCACAATTACTTCTCTAAGAAAAAAAAGTAAATGATACTTCTTCTCAATTTAAACCTCAAATGTTCAACTTACAGTACTAATTTTCCTTTTTAAATAAAATACATGTGCTACTCTTTATTAAAATAATAATAAAAAGAAGAAGAAGAAGTATACCGTGCTTTCTATTCCTTGGTTTTAACGTTAAGTAATTGCCAAGTGACTTACTTTTTAAATTGGGCCGTTCTCCATAATGCACGGTGGTGCTCTGAACAATCGACTCTCGAGGGAGGCTCTCCAACTCGATATTCGTATTATAATACCATGATCCAGGTGAGGCGACATCCTCAGAATTGTTTGTTTGATTAATTTCCTTTTGATTTTCCCTCTTGTTCCAATAAAATCCAGCACTAGCTGCGATAGCTATGGATATGCAAATAAGCAACACATTTAGAGCAACTCTAGAAGTGGACGAGTATTTTAGGTCTGTGTCATGGTCAATTGGATATATGTAATACCTAGTCAAAATACCCATAAAGAGAAGAAAAATCACAAATGATGAGGAGATAATTAAGCCGAGCCAAAGCCAAGAGTTGGGCCCAAGTATTGGGGAAATGGGCTCGTCATTCAGGTTGGGCATGAACCATTTGGTTTGGATCGGGTTCTCATCATGGTTTTTGGGGTTGTTTCCTCGTGTGACATAGGCTTCGATTTTGAGATTCAAGGCGGACATTTCAGAGGCGGTGGTCGAGATGGGGAGGAGCAGGTCGAGCATTGCGATATCTGAGGAGGATCTAAACGCAGTTATTAGAATAATTTTAGGGGTGTTGAATTTTAGGGATTGGTTAATGAATAGTAGTTCCCTAATTATGGAGATGAAAGGAGTTATGCCGCTACCTCCACTCACCATCACAAGTGTGTCATGCCTGCAATCATAAAATTTTTATTAGTTGACAAGAAAATAGACCATGTAATATTTATGGACTATAATCTTAAGTTGATAACAAGTTTTTCACCTTAACGACTACTATTTTATTTCCTTGTTTTCTCTTTGTCTAGGTTACTTCAAAACTCAAAGGATAAGTATCTAGTTACATTCTCAGAATTCCTATTTGGTTGTACCTAAAAGACGAGGCAGCTAATTTTTGTTCATTTTGTCGTCCAGGCTGAGAAAATAATTTCATTATGTATGTAACATATATAGTAATGTTTGGTAAATGTCCGAATAAGTGGGCAATGCTCTAATAATAAAATGCCACAATATTCAAACATATAGGTTTTAGTAACTTTTTTACTTAAAGACACGCTAACAAAAAGTTCATTTAAATGCACTGGACAAACAAGTCCTTGGTTGAAGTCGTATAGTGAAACCTTTGTTCTTTATATATTCCTGTATTTTCTCAATGTTACCTAGTCAAAACTCAAGTTTAGAGGCCCCAAATTCCAGTAAATCTCGAGTTTTTAACAAGCTTGAGTGTATGCGATGCTCTACTACGAGTGAGCATTACTGTGATTTTTTTTCTTTTGATGTAATGGAAATTAACAAAGGACACAAGCTTAGTACCTTAAAAAGTCTGTTGAAGAGGGTCCATAAGGGCCTTCAACAGACACATCAAGATGATCAACGGAAGGTGACGAGACCATTTGGTAGAGCTTCTTGGTCCAACTTCCTTCACCCTTAATGGTAACACTAAGCGTCTCGGGCTCAAGGCTACTGCTTGAGGTTATGGTAAATGGGTGCCATTGTTGTTTTGAAATGCTCGACACATTGATGAACATTATGCTTGTAGGGTTGTAAATCAATCCTGGACAATTGTAAACAAAGTTATACTTTTGCTAAAAGTTATTTATATTGAAAGCACAAAAGGTTGGGCACAATGACAATGATAAACTTTGCAACTAAGTAGAACAGGGTTGAAAGTGTAAAATTAAATACTAGAATTTAATTTTGCTTAAAACCACGTATAAGTCAAACTGTGCTTATTAGTTTAATTTTGAGAGACAATCAATGTGTAAGTTTTTCCTTTTTATGGTAGGGACTGGATAATTGTTAACTCATCATGAATTTAAATTTTGATATGTTTAAATTCAACCATGGTAGCTTATCAATCATTTAAATCGAGCAATCTAAAAAACCGCATACTCAAACTCTAATGAGATCCACTAGAAAATCGCGTACTCAAGTTCTAGTATGATTGCCAATTGAGACTATATCTAGCACTAGTTACCTTTGGTCTTTGAGAAGTTGAGTTCCAAAGTCTCACAAGGCAAAACCCGGGTGGAAACAAGTTGAGCTCTCTTTCGGGATTGCAAAAACCGAAGGAACCGATCCACCATAAAGAGGTAGAAACCGGGAAGTACTATACACGCATAAGAGATGCCCACATGGAATACAAAGAAGACAATGAACAATATGTACAAGTGATGTGTGTAGTAAAACAGCTCAAACATCTTTCGACGGATCCAAGGTAAGGTTGTCACCCACAGAGCCAGGCCCGACAGAAGTGCCAGCTCGCCGGGTATGTGGGGTACTCCGGTTGCCTCCCATTTCACAATCTGCAAAATGATTTAAAGTGATGAAAGAATGAATATTTGCTGATTTTTTCTTGAATGAAAGTAGAAATTTATGGAAATGGCTAAAAATGTGCACAATATGACAAGTTAAACGTGTAAATATCCCACTTGCCATTGGTATTAGTAATTTCTAATCCAAGGGCCCACCTCAACTTTTGAAAACTTACCCCCCGTAGTTTTTTCAAATTATACATACATCCTGCTTTACTAGCTTGCATTACATATCACCCCTCTAGCAGGCCTTCAACTTAAACCGAACGGAGGGTCGGGCCAAGACAGGCCCGCTGTCCTTGGGCTCGTCTACACCACTACCTGTCATTGGCAGATCGAGAAGGGTGCAGGGGTGGCCACTGCCCTCTGGATCTTTGAAAATTCATCATATAAAGTACGAATTTTTTTAAGCCTACTATTTGCCCGTGATTTTTTTTTTTTTTGCCCATTTCATAGATTAAGTAATTAAAAATTCTTTTGTCAACCACTACGGCAAGTATACCCTGATATAGATTCTTTGCTATTGGATTTCTCCCATTTTTCATCAACACTTGGTCAACATCATCAAGAAATAAGTCAACGGGCTTTATCTTTAAGACTTAACAAGTGCTTTGAAAGACTTTTTCCCTTTTCTCTCCGGCAAATATAGAGCTTTAGGCCCAATGCAATTGGAATGGAAAAGAGTTTATAAAGCTTCTCCCAGCCAAAAAAAATAAATATAAAAAGCGAAAGAAAGTAATATAAAAATTTGTATCGATTTACACGTTGAAATAATCTTTATGTTAATGAGTATGAAGTTTCCAGTTTGGATAGCAATGTAGATTGGGATTGCTACCAATAAGTGACGACGGACACTAAAATTTTTATTAAAGAAGTATTACGAGAATTTAGATGATATCCAAGTAATTACCTTCGATAATTGATCAGTGGAAGCCCAAAAGACAATGAAACAAACACCATGAACCGTGAAGAATGTCATGACTATGTGACCGAGACATATATGGTACTTTATGCTAGCCTCCGAGGTTAAGCCAAACAGTGGTAGCACCGAAGAGCCACGAGTCACTGGGTAAAACAGGAAGGCCAGGACTATTTTCCCTGCCAGACCTAGACATAGAGCTACACTATATAATTTTTCTTCCCACCTGAAAAATTTAATAAAATGGAAAACAAAAGCTCCTATGATTTTTTGTTATAAAATTATGTAAAGTTAACCATCCAAACTCATTTTGATCATCGAGGAGTTTTAAGCCCAATGAGCGTGATTGGAATTGATCTCGAGTAATTTACGCAAATTAATCTTTAAAGTTGATTGTACTGAGTCCAGATCCTCTATCAGCTTCTATATGTTCCCTTATATGCCCTTTTGTATTTTTTATCCCAAAATTCTTAATAAATTAATTTACCGCATGTGAAATTATTCTGAATACAATTACACATCAAGAAATTAAGAAAACTTAACATTATTTAGCAATTTAACCTTCAATTTTAGTATTTGTACTAAACGGAACTATGAAGTCGAAGCATAGAAAATTGTATAATAACAATAATGAATGATTGTTTTTTCGTAATTAAAAGATATGTAATAATATTAGAAGTTATTACATGTCATAAATTAATTTGTTAAGTACCAAGGGAACAAAAAAAGGGGAGCTAATAGAAAGGGTTAGAGGATCTGCACTCGCTCAAAATTTAGTGTTAGTTCAAAAGTTTCTACACTTTTATTCATTGGCTAAATTCGAATCCTCAAGCCCAATAAGTGAATACAAAGGAAGTTAGAACATAATTTTAAACAAGCTTATGTGACTCTAACTCGCAACAGTAGGCCTTATTTTATAACACACATTAATGTATTCAAATGTCGGAATGGGATAATAGCTTTAACAGTAGGGTGTATTTACTTTTCAAAAAAGGCTCATTTAAAAAAGACCAGCTAATGTTAATTTAAAAATATTTTTCAACTTTGTAAGAACGAGAGAAAAGATGTATTTTCAATAGAAAAAAGTGTAATTGTCAATTTTTTGTGGGCACCATCAGTGAACAGAAATTAAGAGCCAGTTAGTTAAGGAGATAAGCATAATTGCAAAGTAGACAATATATATTAAAAGGTGTAGGATGATCAAAATTATTAGAAAAATAACGAACCAAATAGCAGATTTTAAACAACTCATCCGTAATCTTTTTTTTTTTTTTAATCTTAAAAAACTCATCCGTAATCTTAATTAGGTGTAAAGTTAATGAGGGATCTTATAGAATTTTGATGCAAAATAGGTGCTTGCAAAGGATTTAAAATGAAACGTGTATTAGAAAATATATTAATAATTTTCGCTAGCTAGAAATAAGAAAAAAATTATATTTATGTTTACAAATTCGTACAGAAATGTTGGATGATGATTATATTTGATGCAGAAATACTTATGGGACCTACAATTGACATACATGCAATGAATGGGAATATTTCTTACATTTTCTTCCCATTCTTTGCATTTGTTTGGTGGTTAGTCTCATTTAAGTTGACCCGCAGGTAATTGGAGAAAGACCAAACCAAAAGAGCAATGAACGTCACAAAGAAAACTAGCTCTGTCCTTGTAACAATCCCTAATCCTTTCATTATCATAGGCCTCTTCAATATTGCCAATTTCTCATGTTTTTTCCAATTGCTGTTCAATAAAATGGAAATTCAAAATTAGAAAAACTAATAAGAAATAAAAAAAGCTTAATGAGGGTTTCAGTGTTTTGGTAAAGAAAAATAGAATACAAAGCAATTAGTTTTTGCAATAACCGGAATACATTTGTAGAAATCAAATGAATAGTTTTCTTATCGGAATTATAGCTCAAGTATTCATCAGTTTTTCAAGTTATTGCATGTTAATGATTAAAAAAATTCCAGTAGCAAAACGAAGCGTGTTACCAAGTCGAACATTATAAAAAAATAGTGCTCAAGCTTAGCCTTATTATGAATATAATTTATTTGATCAAATCAAATTTAAGAAAAGACTAAATCAACTTTGTATCCATCTATATATTGGTGGTATATTTTTAATTAATGTATCCAATACTGAGAAAATATCATAACGTTGCAGATTTATTTACCTCCCAATATTATTGGAAATGTATATTTTTCCCAACTGAAGATATATTGAACCCAAGACAGCAATGAACAGCACTGGAAAGGTGAATAGTAGAATGTAAGCACCTGTCATAAATTCAAAAGCATAAGAGCTCTTTCTCATTTAACTTTTAAATTTGACTTTTTAAAAAGTTATTTCTTCTACAAAATTCAATAGTTTCATATGCGTCACATCAATTTTTCTAAATAATTTATGATATCTCTAACAACCGTATCAGAAGACACTTTTACTGTAACAATTAATTAACCAGATTTTAATCTTCCCTTATGCAAATTAATCGTGTGGCAAGCATATACTAATAAGCATTTTGCAAGTGTAGCATGATCATATTATTTTGGAAAAATATTTTGAATAATAATAATAACCTCTAAAAATGCCGGGGCCAGCCTATCTATCTATCAAGCTAGATAGCTAGAAATCTACCTACCTAGCTAGTTATCTATATGTACGAGTTTATTTTATATAATAAATTAGGGCAACTTATATGTTTCCCCCATGGGATTTCTGAAAATTTCAGATTACCTCTTGAGGTTTCAGAAATTACACGTTTCCCTCACTTATAGTCCAAGTTACCCTTACTTAATTTCCTAATTTTATTAATTTAGAACTTGATATTAAATAATTTTAGAGAAAAATCACCACTGCAATAAAAGTATATTAAATTTGTAAGCAATAACTTTTTTAACAAAAAATTATACAAAAGACACTATTTAAGAAATATTTTAGTAAAGTTTTGAATTACATATTATAAATGATTTTACTTTCACTTTGATTCTCGAAATTTTGAGAATAAAATATAATGGCTACCAAACTTCATGAGAGAGAGTATAATTTCAGAAATCTTAGAGGGGATGTGAAATTATCCGAAACCTTGTGGGGGCAAAGTTTAAATTACCCAATAAATTATTCAACCATCTTTGTGTTGCAATGGAGTAAACATAGTTGGACGAAAGGGGTTAGCTGCAGTTTGATTGGCAATTTCTATTCTTGGCATCTATACCATTAATTTTAAAACTATAAAATAAGCTAAAATTAGATAGATTTTTTTAAATTAAATTTTGGTATAAGACTCATATATTTAATTATGGCTACTAATTTTAAAATTAGTTGCCATAAATTGATAAGCAGGAATTATCGATCACCAACTACCCCGCACCCCCGGCCCATTTCAATATATTGGAGCTTAATTTTGAAATACTTCTAGTGAACTTTTAAAAAAAAAAAAGCTGAGACTTCTAATCATGGGCTGACCTATGTGGGATGGAGCTCTATTGCCCTAGGTCTAAAAATTTATTTTTCCCACCACAAATAATTAGTATGAATCATTTTTCGTAACATCCAAAAGTTATTGTTGCACTAAACTTTTTAAATATCTACTCATTTTAAAATTCTTAAAATTACAACTACTAATCTTCACAATTAGTAAGTATAAGAATTGGACAAAGCTTAAAATACAAATCAATCAAAACTTGAAAAGTTTTTTTTTTAATTTTTGTATAAAATTATGTATCAGTCAAATTGCTACAATTATTTGTAAACTGAGAGGGCATCTCCAATCCATATATGTAAATATTATTTTATAAACTTTTATAGAAAAGAAAATATGGGCATAACTTATTTTGTCCAGAGGGCTTGAGTTCATGTTCAGTATCGCGTGATTGCATTTTGACTTTTGAATTAACAAAATGTTATTGCACACTTATTTTGGATATTTAATTATTGAAATTCCAGTAAACTATCACTAATACTCGTTACAATAAAATAAGAATGAAAATAAATAATAATTTTTTTGAAGGATAAATAAATAATATTTTATAGTTTCAAATCTCGTCTATGTCAATTCAAAACTTGAAATTTTGATTGTTCTATAAAATTGCGTGCCAATCAAGCTGTAATAATAATTTATTGACGAAGGAAATATTTGTTTTGCTCATATGAAAGAAAAAATAGGATGAAGTGGGTTGCCTTGGTAGTACAGTTACTAGAAAATTCAGTTTGAAATGGGAAATTTATTTTCCCTAGAAGCCATTTCTAAATGGGAACTATGTGTTTTTTAAACTTTTATTAGAAACTTAATTTCAAAAAATTTCCTTAAAATGAAGAAACTAGAAAAGAAATATAAAATAAATTATTTTTATATGGTAGTTATATTGTTTTCGTATAATTTAAAGTATTTTACTTGAATTTATGTGAAAATAATTGTAATTACATATAATTTTCCATATACATAATTAATATTCTTGTAGATCAACATATACTATAATTTAATTAATAATATCAGTATTTCTCGTTGCCCCTATTTTTAATGCTTCGTTTCATATTTTTATTTCCCGTAACAATTCCCACTTTTGTTTCTTACTTCGCCAACTATGCTTGGCAGAAATAATTTTTCAACAATCAATTTGAGGCAGTCGAGTAACAATTAACTTGCATTTTATTTCATATGTTCCTTATTTTATATTAAAAAATTTATATTTTATCCCCCATAGACTGCTCTCATTTACTATTTTTTTCATTATATCTACAAAACTGATAGCTTGTAATAACTCATATAATGTGACTTGAGTTAAAATATACTAAATGTCTGATAGATCTAATTATAATTAAAATTAACAACGTAAAGATGATTGAAACAATGTCAAATATGTAATTCCGATATTATAGGTTGCAGTTTAAATTTCATCAAGTCACAATGAGTATTTATACAAAATTTTACAATATTCAACGGCTACAGAATATGCATATTTTCACATAATGTACAGACTTTGCCCTCTTGATAAAAGTTATATGCCCCCTCCGGCTTCGAAGAGTATTCTTACCAGCATTTCTCATTTTATTTTCTAAAAATTTATTTTTTCCAATAGAAATCCAAATTTTAAAAATTATTCACACCAATATTTCCTTAAAATTTGTAAAAAGTTCTTACAATATTATATATCATATAATAAAATACAAAAATATATTTTTCCAAATATTAACTTTTAATAGCTTTTGTGAAAAAAATTATTTTTTTAATAGAAAAATTGTGAATAGTAATTTTTTTTATTGAGAAATTTATTATAGCATTTCTTAAAAGTTCTCTTAAAATTGAGAAATATATAAACATTGGTGTGATACATTTCTCTCCTCTAATTTTTTATTTGAAAATTTTAAAAAGAAGAAATTTTGATTTAGAAATACTGGTGGGAATGCCCTAATAAATGGTAACTAATAATTGAGAATTCATTCCTCAAAGATAGATTATCTATCAAATATGTTTTAACGATAAATTAGTCTGATGAACTGACTTTATAAGTATTCAAACTAAAATTACTCACAAAATATGGATGTAGATACATAACATATACAATTTTGTAGAAATGAAGGAATCAAATAACTTGAGCGGACCTAGTTTGAATTTGTGGGGATGGCAAAACTACTCAAAAATATTTTATATAAAAAGTTTAACTCTTAATTATAGAAAAAATTTAAACTAAAAATTTAACAACTAAAAAATTATAAAAATAATGATAGTACTCCTCTTTAGCAAATTAATAGGTGGATCATGTTGATGTAATATAATTCTGTAGAAATTAAGAAATCAAATATACCTTGAGATCCAAAGAAGGTTGAAGAGGTATGAGCCTTAATCTTGGCCTGCCATTTTTTCGCATAGACTTTGGTTGGGATTATAATCCACATGAAGAGATACCCTAATAAAACAAACATCACTACCCCCATTATCACCCCTCTACTAATGCTAATTCCTCTTCTTGCATTCATCTCTCTATATGTATATGCATATATTTAATCAAAAGACTAAAGGGGTGTTAGTGATTTCAATATGAAGAAATGTGATTGGAAGGCTTACATTTATATATAGTGCCTAATTTGTAGCTTAATCTACGTCCTATATTCAGAATAAACTTTAGTTCCCTGTACATAACTAAAAATTAATAGGGTACATATTTATATACTTTGGATTGTCTAAAAAAAATTGGATATTTCTATTTTGGGAAAACCAATTATTCACAAATGTAATAGCATTACCACAATTATCCGGTCACATTTATTAGAGATAAGGATATGACAAAAATTGATATGTATGGTTTGGTAAATTACATTTAATTCAAATTTTGAAATATTAATTTTTGACTTTTTCATAAAATTTTGTGCCTGTCAAAATAGACCAATGTCGCGTTTTAAATGATGTAATATATATTTACATAGTATGGTTTTAAATATCGGCCTTACCGTTATGTAACGTTATTATGTAATGCTTTTGGTCATCATCACCATCGTTACAGGCCGATTTAACAGTGAGGATGAAATTTTCATTTTGATTGGTAGAAACCGTCACTTTCTCGTGATTATGCAGCTGTTACATGCCCTTAAGGAAGAAAAAATGAAAAATTAAATTTGAAAAAATGAAAAATATTTGTTGCTTCTATTTTCGTCACTGTTACACTACGACCGTTACATTTCGAAACCGTTACACCTCTGGCGTTACCATTATAACAACAAATACCATTATTTAAAACCTGGTTATATTATAAGATATGCAAATAAACAAGCAACTACATGTTATATTTGTTGGGATTATACTAAAAGTCATGCTAATAATTAATTTAGTATTTTAATAATTAAAGTTAATTCATTTTAATGAGAATCATATGTGCAATGTTTACATAACATTATTTATTAATGAACAAGTATATGTCTTATATTCTCAATAGTAGATAATCTAGTATGTAGAGTACGACTTACATACATAAGATTAGATCATCGGTTCGTATAGAATATAAGTTTTATATTTATATAATTTTAAATGAAATGGACACATCGTCAATCGAATTATAATACTTGATTTTAGTTGGTCTATTTTGACTGCATGAAATGGTATAGTTCAAACTCCTACTACTAGTATACTTGGTATATATTAAACAGGACCACGTTGATGTTATTATTTTTGTATTGACTATATAAAGCAACTAGTAACTTGTGGTTATATATATAAATATATACATATATATATATTTTCTAAAAAATGCAACCATCTATATATAATTGTAGAAACAATGATGCGTAGGAAACAGAATAATCAGAACAAAATCCCAATTGTAACTCTGTGTAGAAATAAATAATTGTAGTTA
>MKEJ01043840.1:0-25230 GCA_001753735.1 Embelia ribes | reverse complement strand
CTATTATATTGTGATATTTTCAAGTGTAGAAATCCACAAGGGTTTAGGGAGACTCTGATATTTTGTGAGCTTATGGGATATTACTGTCGGTTCAGAGTTCATATTTTGTGCATTTTTTTTGTGCGAGCGATAGGACTTAATGTTATATTTTAGCTCTTTACTTCATTTTATTTTACTCAGGCACCTACCTTTGATCATATATGCACACTCGACCTTGGAGATTAGCTACTGCTGTGTGCTTATATATTTTGTATTGGATTCTTGTAACTACTATTCTGTAGTATATATAATCAAGCTGGTTTATTTATTATATTGTGAGATTACATAGGTAGTTTGTGGTTGGTTATAGGAAATGAATTCTTATATTTATTTATTCATTCATTATTATTGTGTATTATTATGAGTTCTTGGTCATTATTTTTCTATAGTAGGCCATGAAAAATCGAAGGTAATAGTTGAAAGCTAGGGTTTCAAAAGATACCAACAATTTAATGATTGATTTTGCAATGTTCAGGGTTTATTAAGTGAATAATGTATATTATTCTATTGTTAGAAGAATTACAAACCATGATGGCTAGGGTTTACGATTGAACTGCTTTGATACTTTGTTAATAAAGAAATGATAAAAGAGAGAGAATATTATCTGGGAGAAAAGCTGAGTGGTCAACCTTATCTCTATTTACATACATATATTTGTCATGTGGGAATTCTGAAAGATTTCCATAATCATAAATACATAATATGTGGTTTCCTAATTAAAATATATTACCATACATACATGATTCTGACATTTATAAAGCAAATTCTACGATTTATGAAATACGTGTAGTATGTGGTAATGACTTATTTGATATAGTTCTGGGACTTCGTGATTCCATAATTTGCTTTTGGAAAATAAAGAATTTAATTGGGTTGCCACGGAATTCTTTTATTTTTTTGTCGCAAATTTTTTATAAAATTTTATCGGAATTAGTTAGTTAAAAAAGTGATAGGAACTTGCCACTTCTCTATGGAAATGTGTAAAATTATCCTTTAAAAGCTCTTATTTTTTAGTTTGCCAAAATGGCAAAATTATATTTGTACGAATCTCTTCATATATTCATTTATATTTTGGCAAATAGGAGATAGAAAATCAATTTTACGATATAATAATAAAAAAATAATCTACCTCCTGTATCAAATGCATTAATGATGACCCCTATCCCATGTATATTGAACATCAAGTTTTATAACAATAAAATGATGCTAAACATCCAAAAGTGTATATACAATTTGTTGGAAATAGTGTAACTTGTGTTACCATTTTTGTTGGGGAGATTTTCTTTGTCCCTCTTTTACAATAACACATTACTAAATTAACTTTATTTTTTCGAAGCGTGCAATAATATTACTTTTCTTTCATAGTTAGGTTCCTTTTTTGTCCTCGGT
The DNA here is from genome assembly GCA_001753735.1 of Embelia ribes. Classification (NCBI taxonomy): domain Eukaryota; kingdom Viridiplantae; phylum Streptophyta; class Magnoliopsida; order Ericales; family Primulaceae; genus Embelia; species Embelia ribes. Next base: position 23,802 of record MKEJ01043840.1, on the reverse strand, counting down.
ATTGCCTTTGTTTATTGACTTGCAAGTGTAACTAATTTGCTTAATTACCCCAAAATTTATAATTAAATTGATTTGTTTATTGACTTGCAAGTGTAACTAATTTTCTTAATTACCCAAAAGTTTATAATTAATTTTCCTGTCATCAATATTTTCGTATGTTATATGCACACATTGAGACCAAATAATTCAAGAAAAATGGGATTTTTAAAGAACTCGAAGCCTATATCAATTGCATCGACAAATATATCTTATCGCCCTGAATTTACTATTGATGTCATTATACCACGTGCTCGCAAGTATGTTTGATATCAAATTGCTGTTCTAATAGCCAAAAAAGGATAAGTGGTTTAGAAAATATTCTCTCACAATGTTTTAATTAATTTCGCCAACATCTAGTCAAGTATTTTTGACAAAACTCTTTGCCATATAAACAACTAGAGGAAAGTATATACGATTATTAACCGCATTCTATACCAATGGTGTTAGAAAGCCTAATTAGGAGAGACAGTTTAGTCTACTCGTATAGTATGTGGTATAATTTCCTAAAGCGGCTGATACAGGTCTATGCAAAATTTAATTAGAATAAAAAATGATTTAAATTCAATCGTCGATTTTAAAATAAAAGGTCCAAATATGCTAAACCGTCCATCATCCCGTCGATGAGTACCCTTGATCCGGTATACATATATATATGATATAAGAGTATATTAGTTTATAGATGTGGTTTCAGTTCCCGCACTCAAATTTGTGTTTGTAATCTTGGAGTGAGTGACACGTATATTTGTGATTTTGTATTGTTTAAAGTACCACGATGCTTTCGATACTATGAGTTATTCTTTTAAATTTAAAATTATTGTCTAAATTAAACGTGGTGAAAGATTAATTAGTCACCAAGTACGCATGCATAATTCCAAAAATTATCATCTCAATTGAATGTAATCTCGATGAACATCATATTTTTAATGAAGCCGGACAATAGAATCACTCTACTTGCATATATAAAGTTTAAATGAAAATTTAAATACTACGGGGCTGAAAATTATTTAATACTGCTAATTATTTATTTTTAAGTAAATATCTCCAAATGCTATTTTAACTCCGAAAGAAGTAATTAAATTCAGTCGTGTATATTGCTAAAACGAGACACATGTATTAATATTTAGTTTAAAAATGATAACGACAATACAAGAATTAATCGCGTCTAATACGATACCGTTGATGTTGAACAAATGACTGAAAACATCAATTAAACAAAATACACCTAGCCTTACACTTCTTAAATAAAAACAAAAGCAGAGAAAGTTTTTTCTATATTATAAAATATTAAATTTTTTAAGTAAAAGATTACCACTTTTAGAGCATTCACACCAGCTTTTCTTAAGAAATTTTTTCATATGAAACCTTCCGGCTTGCAACATATTGCCCATGAGCTTATCCAACAGAATTTAGAAATACGCAAAATCGAAAGTGGAGAGGGCCAAGACGGGAATGAATTGCGTAAGCAAAACTTGGCAAGACGAAGGGTGAACCCAGGTGCTACAATAGGCATCACCTGGGGCGGACAACTCAAGACACACTCTATCCCTAGTTACATTGTCTTTTTTCTATCTTTATAGTACGAGACATCTAACTCGTATCCCCGTGTTCTTATGGTATTTAGCCCTTATTCGAGAGAATGGGAAAGAAAAATGAGAAATAATAGAAAAATAAGTAAGATCAAGTGTTTTTATTTCTATAATTTTTTTTTTTGAAATAAAATGACGACTCTTTTTAAGGAGAAGGTTATTGTTCACATTTTTTATATTAAAAATATTTATTTTCTTGTTAATATATAAAATATACATCAATATATCTGAAAACTATAAATTTTGTAATTTTTATATTTATATAATATCAAATTAATTGTATGAAATATTGTTTTAAAAAAATTAAAAAATCTAAATAAATTATTTACAAGAAAAATAAATTTTTAGATAGTGAGAATGAGAAAAGGCCGGTGTGAATGCTGTTATTTAACTCAACTCTTTGAAATGTTAATTGCCAATTTATCAAAATAATTACTCCAAATTCCAAACCTCATCCAACCTTCCTCCCCCGTGTTAGGTGTGATATATATATATATATATATATATATATACATATATCGATACATATATACATACACACACATATACATACACATAGTCGGAGAGAGCAATTCGCAGTCTCTCCCGTATATCCACATCTCACGGCGGCGATCGACCTCTCCGGCGTCTCCTTCTTTCTCTCCAGATCAGTTTTCTGTCCCATTTAAGTAAGTCTTGTGCCCTACCTCTCCATCTATACACACACACACATGTATATATATATATTACTATCTGTAGAGTAGATACGCATACAGATGGGCCATAAGAAGCGAACCTCCAAACCCTCCCCGTCCGGCGCGCCTCCGCCTCCGCCGCCTGTATCCGGCGGCGGCGGAGGCTCGGTACCAGACGGCATAATCTGTATCTCACCGGTTACTGCAGAGCAATTGCAAACCCTAGTTCCCGTGTCGTTAGCTGAATCAGGCACGTTGCCCTATGCTGCGGTCAAGCTCGAGTGTGAGCGGGCACTCACCGCCCTAAGACGAGGTAATTATACTAAATCGTTGCGATTAATGAAGGATTTGTGTGTAAAATATGAAAACTCGGGACATTCGGCTTTAGCCCACCGTGTCCAAGGCACTGTATGTGTGAAAGTCGCCTCGATAATCGATGATCCCAATGCAAAACAGCGGCATTTGAAAAACGCGATCGAGTCTGCTCGTAAGGCGGTTCATTTATCGCCAAATTCTATTGAATTTTCTCATTTTTACGCTAATTTATTGTTTGAGGCGGCAAACGATGGGAAGGAGTATGAAGAGGTTATTCAGGAATGTGAGAGAGCGTTATCAATAGAGAATCCTATGGACCCCGGAAAAGAAAGCTTGCAGGAAGAGAGCCAACTGAAGCTATCTTCGGCTGATGCTCGTATTGGGCATGTTCAGAACGAGCTTCGTTCGCTTATACAGAAATCGAACATTGCTTCAATTTCAACTTGGATGAAGAATCTAGGAAATGGGGAGGAGAAGTTTCGTTTGATTCCCATTAGAAGGGTCCCCGAGGATCCCATGGAGGTTAGATTGGTTCAGGCTAAGCGACCGAATGAGATAAAAAAGGCAACTAAGACTCCTGAGGAGAGGAGGAAGGAGATTGAGGTACGGGTAGCAGCTGCGAGGCTGCTGCAGCAGAAGTCTGAGTCGCCTCAGCCAAATGATGAGAATAAGCCTCTGGACTCGTCGTCAGGGTCTAGTCATAGAGGGGGAGATAGAAAGAGGTCCGGGCATGCAAGGAAGAATGCATCTTCTGCAGAAAGGAGGGACTGGGTTCGGTCGTACTGGAATTCTATGAGCTTGGATATGAAAAAGGATTTACTTAGAGTTCAAATCATGGACCTTAAAGCCCATTTTGGTTCATTGAAGGATAGTTTTCCTAATGAAGTTTTGTCAGAAGCTATATCTTATGCTGAAGCAAATAGGAGTTGGAAATTCTGGACGTGTTGCCGTTGTAGTGAGACATTTCCGGAATGTGAATCCCACATGCAGCATATTTTGCAGGATCACTTGGGGAACCTTTTTCCCCAAATGCAGGCTATGCTACCTCAAAATGTTGATAACGAATGGATTGAGATGCTTATTAACTGTCCTTGGAAGCCATTAGATGTTAATGCTGCGATTAGAATGCTGGAAAACCAAGTGAGGTCCCGAGCTCCTTTACTTAATGGGGATACATACGTGAGTGATCGGTCGGCGAGTAAAAACTACCTAGATGACAAATATACTTCTGCGGATGGATGGGATTTGTATACTGGTAGGGCTGAGCTTGAAGATCGTTGTAATGGGAATTTTCTCGATTGCAGAAGCTATGACAATGTCTCTGACAACTCTAGAGGCCAAGAAATTGATGGGAACTGGTGCGCTAAAGCATATTTTATAAGTGATAATTTGCCAGTTGTCGAGGATACTGAGCGTGGGAAACTCCTCGAAAAAATACATTCCATATTTCAGGTGCTTATTAGACACAAGTTCCTTGCTGCTAGTCACGTGAACAAAGTAATACACCATACGGTAGAAGAGCTACAAGGGTTTGCCTCTGGTTCGCAGCTTCTCAACTACGGTGTTGATCAGTCACCCTCGAGCATTTGTTTTTTGGGGGCTCATGAGCTGAAGAAGATTCTGAAATTCTTGCAGGACTTGTCCAGTTCTTGTGGCATAAATAGATACGAAAAGGGTAGTGCTGTTGATGGTTCCGATTTGGGTAATCAAGGGACTGATATTATGGAGAAGGTAGTTCTCAATGAAGATGCATCTTTTCTTCTTCTGGATGAGCATTTCCTGCCTGGCAAACCTACTTCTTCCACCCGCCACGTCATTCTCTCTGACGAAGTGGGACATGAAGGTGAGGCTTTACTTGATCACGAGGCTCTGCTGACGTGGATTTTCTCTGGGCCTGCGAGTGGGGACCAATTGGGACTATGGAGACGTACAAGAGAAGAGAAAATACAACAGGGTGTGGAGACTCTCCAAATGCTCGAGAAGGAATTTTATCACTTGCAAAGCATGTATGAGAGGAAATGTGAACAGTTGAGTTTTGAGGAAGCCGTGCAAGCAGTGGAGGATCAAGCAGGGAAAAAAAGCGAGCAAGAATTTTTGCATCGGAGTAATGAGTATGTTTTGAGAAAGCGAAGAGAAGAGCTTACTCAAGGTGACAGTGATCTAATGCTCACTAGCCATCGGTTTGAATTGGAGGTGATATCAAATACTCTCAAAGAAGCTGAAACTCTGAACCTCAACCAATTTGGATTTGAGGAAACCTATAGTGGGGTAAGTTCTCATCTACGTGATTTGGAATCTGGTGAAGATGATGATTGGAGAACAAAGGACTATCAATACCAGGGGGACTCTTACATAGAAATTGCAATCCAGAGGCAGAAAGAACATTACTCCTCCGAGGTTGGCTACTTTTTAATGTGACCTGCTTTTTAGCTTTCATTTCAAATAAAAAGGAGAATAGAAAAGAAAAAAAGGATAAAAAAAGTGCCACCCAAAATGTGGGGAAAAAAAACACTGCACATCCCTTGCAGTACTCTCACTCTTTTTGTTGTGCAGCTCAGCAAACTTGATGCGAGAATGATGCGGAGCCTCAGTGAAATGCAGCAGCTTGAAATTAAGCTTGAGGATGCATCGGCCAATGATTACCGCTCTATTTTAGTGCCACTATTAAAGTCATTTATGCGGGTTTGTTTGCCATTCTTTTCCTTATTTTGGCAACTTTATGGTTGTGGGCTTGCCTATGTGCTTGCTGTAGTTAATTTATTCTTTTCAGGCACGCTTGGAGGATCTGGCGGAGAAGGATGCTACTGAGAAATCTGATGCTGCAAGGGAGGCCTTTTTAGCTGAACTTGCACTTGACTCAAAAAAAAACAATGGCGGAGGTGGTGACAGTTCAAAACATTCTCACGAGAAGTCAAGGGATAAGAAAAAGAATAAGGAGCAAAGGAAAACTAAAGGATCAAAGGTTCGAATATATTGTCAGGATTTATTATATTCTTCCAATCCTGAGCAGGATGACCTTATTGTTTCTTGTCTTTGCAGGGTAATGGCACCAGTGAGCTTGCGTTTGATCCTGACAGTGCACAGAGCGTGTATGTATCTTGTCAATAATGCATGTAAAAATACGGTCTTCTTCACAATATTATTTGACATATAGTTCTGAACCCATGACCTGGTATACATCTGATGTCCTGCTAATTCCTGCCATTCTATAGCTCCAATGTAGTTGCATCAGAAGAAGATCATCGGCCTTTTGAAATTGTTGCTCCTGTTAGTGGGGATGCATTGACTGAAGAAGAGGAATTACGACGTAAAATTGAACTTGAAGCTGAGGAAAGAAAGCTTGAAGAAACTCTGGAATATCAGAGACGGATTGAAGAAGAGGCAAAACAGAGGCATCTTGCAGAACAATATAGAAGAACAAGTAGAATAGTTCCAGAGAAGCATAGTGATAATGACGAAAATAAGAATGAGCTCAAACCTTGTAAGCAGGTGAGATTGTTCTTTTCGGGATTTTCTGTTCTGTACTTATAAATTCATGACGTATTAGAAATTTGAACTACTAGTTACCAAAAAGATGACAAATTTGGAATTATTCCAGTTTATACCCTGAAAAAAGCAGTGCTGCTTTATATTTTATTCTTGGTGTAATTAATTGATATTGAAAAAAATGCTTATTTTGTATGTTTTCTTGGAACCATTAATCCAGGAAAATGGAGTCCTAGAAGGATCAGAAGTAGTACCTGTTATTGATATATCTGCCCATGAGATTGTTAGCACTCATGTGCATAGGCCTACAATTCCAGGTTAGCTGACACTTTGTAAAGCTTCCGAGATTTGATGGGGCAAATAATTTTGTAGACCTTGTTATAGTTTTCTTTTCTGTGCAGTCTTATCTAATGGAGGACTTCCAGAGGATTATGTTCCGTCTTTTAATCACCGGACAGGACGGAGAGGTAGGCGCCAAAGGAATTCAGCGAAGTTGTCATCTGAGAAGGATGATGTTGGAACTGGACAAGTAAACATTAAGAATGGTACTGATCGCAGTAAGTTGCACTGAGATTGTTTCCTTTTAAGTAGTCACTAGTTATGGAATTGTAATTTGTTGCTGACCGCTGATACTGTTTCGATTTTGAATTTGGCATTTTCTCTATCTTGTGGTTCTGGTTTAGTTTTGCCAACAAAATGTTGGGTGCTTCTTTGAAGATTTGCTTGTATTCTTAAAACAGTATCCGATGATGGACTAATAACTACAGTTAGTACATTCAAAATGATATGTGGGGTTGACTTAAGGGCATGATAATTATCCGCATTTACTACACTTTTTCTCGTCCTTTACTCAGTAGCATCGACTAGGAGGAAGTAGGAAGATTCACATTTAATGCAGTATTCAGTTTAATTATACAACTGTATGCAGAGGACGAAGTCTTTGGTTTAGGCTTCCTTGCCTTGTAGGTTTTTGCTACTTGAGTTAGTGTAAGGGTATGGAGTACCTCTGAGCTTACACCCAATTAATTATGTTTTGGAGTAGTTAACTTTTGCATATTTTTTAGTTCGATTAAATGATAAATGGGCCCGACTTAAGAACTTGGCCATAATCCGCATTCTTGTCTTTCACTCAGTGGTGTCAAGTAGGATGAAGTGGGAAGATTCACAGATTTTGAAGGTTCACACTGAATGCAGTATTTAGTACACGTATACGACTATAGATATGATCTATTTCTAAAGAGATTCGTGCAGCTGGCAAGGTATTTGCTTTAAACTTCTTTGCCTTAGGTCTTTGCCACTTGAGTTAATAGACGGGTATGGAGCATTTCTGAACTTATAACTAATTAATTGTATTTTGGGTTCTGCTAGCTTTTACATATTTTTGTGTGGGTCGCTTGAGTGGTATTTTTGCAATTTTTAGGTATCATTGATGATCTCTTTCTTTCTTTTTAAGAGAATGTCATCAACTCGTTAATGTCATCATATGCAACCTATTATGACCTTGGATGTTTTGTTTGATCAGATAATCCTCTTATGGGAGATGATGGAACAAAGACATTGAGGCAATTAAAAGCCGAGGAGGATGATGAGGACAGGTTCCAAGCTGACCTTAAAAAAGCTGTACGGCAAAGCCTTGGTATATTTACTGTCTTCTAGTTCTTCATCTTGTTAATTTACTTTTCACTTTCTGTGATACTTTTCAGTTCGGTTAAGTTTGGTAATGCTGATGATTTTCAAAGTATGCTTATTAAAGATGCTTATGATTTTCAAAGTATGCTTATTAAAGATGCATTTGAAAGTTGATTATAAAAGTGGATGTAATCCTTGTGTTATATATAAATTTTAAAAACTGATTTGAGTAGTAGTATAGTGTTTTGTAAATTGTTTTTTTTGTAGCAAAAGGACAAAAGTAGACATATTTGGAATGTAGAAAGGTAGCTTTAAGGTTATTCTTTGTAATTATTATAATAGAAAAATCAGAATCAGGTTTTAGTAAGAAAGCAAATAGCTATTTTGTGTAAATGATAGTGGTTGGGTGACATAAGAATTGACAAGCACAGGCATGTGGAGTCAACTTAGGAAAGAAATGATGGATTGTTTGGTTGTGGAGGATACTTTAGTGCTTATCTGCTAGTAATCTTCTAGTTAGCTTGGCCCTTTTTCGTATGCTGCTAGTGTTCAACTGGGAGTCCGCATGATATTGTTTCCTTGGCAGAGATCAAATGATATCAACTCCCCTTATAGATGTATGCAGCAATGTGCTTTTTAGTTTGTAGCTTTCTTTAAAACATAATTTTCCTTGTATAAGCTTCCCAAGGATTTTCCTCATATGTTGGCAAAGTATTCTTACACCTGCCACTATTTGTTCCGCTGAATTTGAGATATCCTGGAACTTAAATTGAAGAAAGGAATTGATTGAAAACTTGATTGGTTAAGATACAATTTTGTGATTTTGAACATTATTTTCTAGTTAACTAACACAAACACCACTGCATTGCTGGAAGGAAATGCGAGTACGTTATTAAGCGTTTTGCTGTGTTGTGGGCTACTAAAAATCTTTTTTTCCCCTGTTGTTTGTTTCTGTCAATATTAGCTTTTGTATTAGGATATTGAGATTGTGATGTCATATTTCAACAATCACTTCAAAAGATATCAATCTTATCCATGCAAGTGCAGTCTTGTTGCACAGACAGTTGAGGCCATTAAGTAAAACATATGAGTTTGACTAGGTACAGCAACAGTGACATTATTTTCTACTGTTGCTGAAACTTCATCCTTTTCATGATATTATGTTGTGTTTAGACACATATCGTGCTCGTGCTAGCATGTCTCCAAGGATGTCTTCTGAAGTGGGTGATCTAGCTATTTCAGTTCAGAAGTCCGATGCTGAAATTGTGAATGGAGTAAATGTGTATGGTACTGGCTTGAAGAATGAAGTTGGTGAATACAATTGTTTCTTGAATGTTATCATACAGGTTTGTTTGATACCGATCATCATTACTGTGATTAATGTTATCCTCGCTTGGCTGTCTGTGTCAAGGCCTGATTCTTTTGTTCTTGTTATGATCCAGTCGTTATGGCACTTAAAACGTTTCCGAAATGAATTCTTGTGGAGATCATCTTCAGACCATGTTCATGTCGGAGATCCTTGCGTTACTTGTGCACTCTATGATATTTTTACTGCCCTGAGCGTGGCATCTACAGACATGCGAAGAGAAGCTGTAGCCCCTACTTCTCTGAGGATTGCTCTGAGCAACTTGTACCCGGACAGTAATTTCTTTCAGGAGGTCAGAACTTGTAACTTGCACCTTTGTTTAATTCGCAGAATGATGCTTGGCAGGACTATTATTCCAGTCCCCTTCCCTGTTTCATTTTTCTGCCCTGGTCTGTTCTTAGGATTAGTGGCCCCTCCAGACCATTTCAGCCCCAAAACATTGGGGCTAATCTGACTTTTTTTTTTTGGAGGGGTGTGGGTAGGGGGAGTGCGCTAATTATTGCAGTTTCCACTGCATAGACAAGTATATCCTCATAAACAGAATTGTAAAATTTAGATCTGGGTCTAACGGTCTGAGGGAGAGAGCCCTGTCCTCGACAATTTAGCCCGGAAAAAAGGAATGCTCCCTTTTTCTTCTTTACAATTTTTGTGCGGTTTTTGTTTCATGTAGTAAAAACTTGTCATTTTGTGCTGGTTAATTTCTTTTTAAGTTCTAACTAGTATTGTTTCATTGGACAGGGACAAATGAATGATGCCTCAGAAGTGTTGGGAGTAGTATTTGAGTGCCTTCATCGTTCATTTACATCAAGCTTGGGTGTTTCTGACGACGAGTCAGTCGAAAGCAACTGCAAGGGTTCTTGGGATTGTGCAAGCACTGGTTGCGTTGCACATTCCCTTTTTGGAATGGACATTTTTGAACAGATGAATTGCTACAGTTGTGGTTTGGAGTCCAGGCACCTAAAATATACATCTTTCTTTCACAATATCAATGCCAGTGCCCTTCGAAATATGAAGGCATGTGTCTTCTGAATGATATTCTACAATTGTCTAATTTGCTATCTTAAATGATCAAAAAGAGGTTCATGATAGTATACTTTTGTATTGATGCAAGTCCGTCCTTTTTTCTTCTTTCAGGTTATGTGCCCTGAGAGCTCTTTTGATAAGCTTCTAAACCTTGTAGAGATGAATCATCAATTAGCTTGTGACCCGGAGGTTGGGGGTTGTGGGAAACTCAACTATATCCACCATATTCTTTCATCTCCTCCACATGTTTTTACAACTGGTACGCAGGAAGATTGGGTAGATTCTGATTCTGTTAATTGCGATGGAGTACATCATTTAAGAAACTTGAAATTACTTTGATTTTCTATGTGGCAGTTATGGGTTGGCAGAAAACTCATGAGAGTGCCGAGGATATAACAGCAACGTTGGGAACTCTGGCTACTGAAATAGACATTGGTCTTCTTTATAGGGGGCTTGATCCAAAAAACAGACATTGCTTGGTGTCAGTGGTATGTATGCTTTGCCAACCTTAAAAACCACTCTGTGTTGTTTGTATCACTCATAAGAAAGAGGAGGTGCTTCTGCTTTACTCGCTCCATGCTGTCATTCCGTTTTGGTGCATGTCCCAAATACGGTTCACTTTCTAATAATAAAGTTTCTGAATTTCCTTACCCATATTTAATGTGTTTTATATTATTCAATGTTTCCCCTACATATTTTGCTAGGGATAAATTTGTAAAACTAATTGTTACTTAACGCATGTGAGCTCATGTATTGATATCTCTTTTAATAAGTTGGGTTTTGCCTAATGGACTGAAAAATTGGGAAGGGTGGAGTTTTAGAAAAAGCAGATCTGGTGTAAGGATGGAGATATTTAGGCCATTTGCTTCAGGAAACTTAACAGATCCCCTAAAGGACATACAAAAAAGACTTTATTTTACAGCTGCATTAGATTACTTATCGTATTCTCAAGTTTCTTTTAATACTATTTGCTATACTATCTCACTTTTTTGTGATTAACCACAACACTGAGTGAAAAACAAAAAAACAAATATTCACCATTCTGAGAATTTTGTGAAATCGAGAAATCCAAAAGTGAAAAGTGGGTCACAGTATCACCGTGTATGTCCTTTGATATAGTTTTATTGCAATTACACATAAGTACAAATGCACATCCTAGTGATGAAAAAGATGCGAGAAAAAAATTTAGAGAGAGAGAGAATTGGGCTAATTTTTTTTTTTCAAGTTTTAGCACAAATTAATCATTGCATAGGCGAATGGATGCAGAGGGAGTAGGAAATGATAAAGGGGAGAGATTATTATTTTTTTATTCTAAGGGAATGAGCCTATTACCTATTTTAGCTAGTGACTAGATTATCTGATGTGGGACTAAATACTGATATTACCTAAGTTTGAATACCTAAACTTAAGAAAGAACTCATTTTAGTTAATCTGATGCAAGTGTTCTTAGTCCATCTCCATTCATGATTGCTTTATTTGGGGAAGATAGGGCTGCCATAATAAGTTTGGCTGCTAATTTTTCAGTTTGAATTAGGTTCCAAGTTCAGTGGTGGAAATTTTAGGGGTGGTGATTAGGTTACGTGGATGGATTGTTTGTGGTACCTGCTTAGTCGCATTGTTGGCAGCTTTTTGATGTATAACGCTTTTGCTTACAAGGCAAAAAAGCCAGTTTCATTATTCTCATGTGGTTTGGGTTTTCTGTGTCCTTGCATCTTTATTTCTCATCTGTGCTTATTTTTTCAACTTTATTGAACAGGTTTTGTGATTTCTTTTTGTCATTCATTTCTTATTCTTTTTCGTTTTCTTTTAAATATACTTGATATGTTGCCCTTCTGTCAAATATTTTTTTTTTATCTGTGATATTAACCTTGTTTTTGTTTCATTGCAATTTTCATACTTTAGGTTTGCTATTATGGTCAACATTATCACTGCTTTGCCTATAGTCATGATCATGAGCGGTGGGTGATGTACGATGACAAAACTGTGAAGGTAATATAGTGAACATTACAAGCTAAATATATTTCCTCTTTCTTTCTTATGTATGAATTTCATTTGATAAGCCATATTCAACTTTCAGGTAATTGGAAGCTGGGATGAGGTGATTGGTATGTGCGAGAGAGGCCACTTGCAACCTCAGGTTCTATTTTATGAAGCTGTAAACTAGGTTTAGGCAAGATTTATGTGTCGGTGCCTAGAGTTTTGGGTGTTAGTCGAACAGTAACTTTATTGCCTGCCTACTACCTTACGGTATTACAAGCAAACCATGCAACTTTCTTGTGGTCCAGTGAGCGAAGCTTGTAACTTCCATCAAGGAGTATAATTTTTTGACGGAGTGTGAAATATGAGCAAGGAGCATATTAATTTTGTAGTTCTTAGAAAAAAATATGGTGATTAAAGGGCCAAATAGTAGGTTGGTGGTACTTTGACCTAAAATACTATATCAGCATTCAGCAGATAAAAGTTTTTTTTTTTAATTTTCTCAATAAAAGTTGGTTCAGTTGAAGAGTAATGACAACCATATTGCCTGGCTCCAAAAGTGCAGCTGCGCGGTGGTCAATGTACAAGGGCAATGATCTAATGGTGGTCACAAAGAGCATAGACGTTGTAAACTGGTAATGGATCGTTTTTGCGATGTAGAGAGGGTTTTGTATAGATCGAATGTGTAATGCTTGATTGTCGTACTGTAACTTATTTCTCCCTTATAGCAGGTAAAGTTTTTAGCGGGCAAGTGTTGTCAAAACCCTGTACTGGTTACAGAAACAAATGAAATGCCAAGACTTTATTTTGATATTTTATCATGCCATTAAGTTTGAAATTTGCAATATTATCACCACCACTTGGATGCATTGGTATCGGCCTATTTTGTTCATGAATGAATTTATACGTATCCTTTTCTTCGTTTTTTTGTCCTAGACATGGGAAATGAACTTTTGGAGACTATTAATATATATCATCTACAAATCCTAGTCTATATGGATCGAGTCGGATAAATTCTTGGGTTGGATGGATTTGATATACGGACTTTTGGACCATAACCAGAATTGACAATCAAACTGAATAAACAAAAGTGAATCGGTTCTGTTTAGTCTGATTCTGGTTTTGATGGATTAGTTCAGGTTTAGACTCTTAGAACCAGACAACCAAAACCAAGATGTGAAGTTGTGCACTGGAGAAACTAAGAATGAGGTTTAAGATATTCTATTTTTGGTTTCACATACTTTTAGTTTTCTCGTCAAAGTTTCCAATTGAAACCAAGCAAGTTTTCTTTCTCGCTGCCACTTCCCATTTCAAAAACTGTACTAAAGCATATACCAACGAACAACAAAAGCATAACATGAAACTAAATTGCAGAAAAAGTATTTGAAAACAAAAAATCGAAGCAGTTGCAAAACCAAAAAGAGCTCGCGTCCATAATATGGACACAAAATTTATATGGGATGCAAAAACCGTGTCAAAAAACCAAATTCAAGTGGAAGAAAAATAAAACATATGTATCAAAGTTGTTCAATAGACTCAATACAAATGTGAAAAGGAGGAACTATTGCAAAAAAATAAAACTCCAAAAGAGAAAGCATAAAAAATTCCAAAAATAGAAAACATGAGTGAATACAAGTCAGGTATCCCATAAAGTTAGGATTAGCCCCTGGAGTTCCAACACTTGTCCGTGGCAGTCATAAGATTCAAAGAACAAACTCCCCAACAAAATAGGCCTATCTCCCTCTCTCACCCGTAAGTTGTTTTTACTCAGTCTTCCCTTCACTCCCCCAGCAAATCCGCTATCCCACATCATTTTTTTCATCAGTAAATATAAATATATTATAGGAAAAACCTGTTTAAGGGCACACCTTCTTCATATCACTCACAGCCACCCTTTCCTTCTCTTTCACCTTTTCAAAATTACTGTCTCTCCCCTCTTACTCTGAAAATTTTCTTCCCGTTCATAGCCGAATTCCTCTTTTAAACTGTCATTCCTAGCATTTATGCTGGCACAGAAATGACTCTCAAGGGGGGCTCAAGCCACGCTTGCGCCGCATGCAAGTTCCAGAGACGGAAGTGCTCATCCGAGTGTTTGCTGGCCGCATTTTTCCCTTCAGATAATCCCAAAATATTCCAAAATGCGCATAAATTATTTGGTGTGAGAAATATAGTGAAAATACTGAAACCGCTGAATGAGTTCCAGAGATGGGAAGCAATGACGTCGATCATATTCCAGTCGAATATGCGAGAGGAATTCCCAGTTCACGGGTGTTGTGCAGTGATTGCTCGGCTTGAGTACCAAATACACCTAGCCCAAGAAGAGCTCCATTCTGTCCAAAGCCAACTAGCATTTTTTCGACAAAATCAACAGCAACAAGAGATCTCATGCACTCAGAATGACTCATTATCGGAGTTGCAATTGGGCATGGTCAATATTGGACCATCTGATCACCCAATGCCAAGCCTGCCCACTGAAGCCGAACATATTTACCCAAATGCCACAATCATCGATTTCGGCTCCGTCTACCCTGACAAGGATGAGATGGTCAATTCTTATTGCATTCAAAATCCGGATGCTAGTGGGAATGATAATAGCAATGGAGACGACATTAAACTGATGCAATCTCAAATTAACTCACAAGAGGTTACCATCCAACAACAAGAAGCACAAGAATATGATGAGATCCATCCATTCTTCGATATGATTGATGACAGACAATCTTCAATTGATTCCAAGGGGGCTAATGATTCCAGGTATACAGTATACTTATAGTACAAAAGAAAAAAAAAAGATCAGAAATTTTGTAAATGGTGGCATCATAATTTGATTTTTTTTATAATGGTTACTTAGCTGCCGTTGATTCTTATGTACAGTTCGGATTCATCGTTGAAAGACACTGCACCATCCATCGAGCTTGTTGCTGACAATGAGTTGAAAAATGCAGCTGCACACTTTCGTCTTACCAGTGTCAACTGATCACATATCAACAAAACTTGAGGATACGAGAGGGAGAGAACAAGGCTAAGAGAAACTTTCTCAAATTTGGTTGGATCATATTATGATTTTGTTCTTTTGATTAATTGGAAACTTTAAATTTTGATTTTTTAATACATGTGTCACATACTCACATTCCGCATTTTATTCAGTTTCAATATATTGTCATATTTTTCTTGTTCAATATATAAACTCTAACAAGATATGGAAAAAAAATTACTCTGCAATGATATCCCCATTTCATGTGTTTCTTTTTTGTGCAAAATATTTTGGTTAAATTCTGTTCAGGAACTCAGTGTCGCTGGCGCTTCATTGAGGACTCAGAGATTAAGAGCTTTTAAGGTTCATTACAAATTTTGCAATTTTCACCATCTATATTCTTCATAGAGTCCTATAAGACTACTTTCATATGATCTTTAAGGATTTAAATGTTTATACTTATCATCACCATCTATTTCAACAATCAGCACTATAATTAGGCTGTGATTTCACCCAACCCTCAAGTGCTTATAGATATGAAATGAGGTGATACTTGGAAACTATGAGGACTTTAAATCAATATTCATGACTATTTGGGCTATGAAATGAGTAATATGTAGGTGGCTAGTTCTCGAGTTCAAACGCATGCACATACTTTTGGCTACTGAAATATCATGTAGTGACATGATTATGGTACAGCCATGATCTGAAGTCATCAAGCTATACATATTTGAAGTCTTTCCCTTATTTATTTGTAACATACATATTTACTTACCTACTGTGTACGGATGACCTTGCCTGATCAATCCTCCAAATTACTTATTGATTTCAAACCGTTCAATCCAAATGCAACATGAAAGTACTAGCAAGACAACGAACTCTTGAATTCAGTATGGAAGCAGGTCATAGAAGTCTGGTGTTGTAAGAACCACAGTGAGAGCATTTGTGATAGAGCCAGTGGAATGTAGCAGTTCCCCTCTTCTCACAATCATTGCATAGTATTCTCTGAATATTTTTCAAACGAATTGAGTTTATATCATATCGCCACATTGATAATTCAGAACAAAAAACAGAACATTAACCTACCTGTGTTTGACCAGAGTACTCATCTGGAATTTTTTCTTCTGCCAATAGTGCATCTAACATGGCAAAGTATACCTGAAAGATACCAGTTAGCAAAATATGCCTGACAGACACAAAAGCCCCTTCCATCTACGCTAGAAGAATTGAAAATATACTATTACTCACCCGCATGTCCCCTAGTGACTTGCTACATATCGGGCAAGTGTAGTGAGTAAAAGTATAGTCCTGACAGTAGAACGACAGAGTTCGTGTAAATTAGTCTGATACATACAATATCTATATCCACCAAAAGGAAATACACAAGCATATACGTGTGTTAGAACCTGAAAGCATGCTGAGTGCAACATATGTCCACATGCAAGGACCTTGACAGGGGAGCATGATGTAAAAAGGAATTCATGGCATATGGGGCAATTATCCTCGAAACACTTCTCTCTACATGTGTGAACTGAAAGCGACTTTGACATGCAAGCATTGCATTTCATGCAGTGGAAATAATCAATGCCCAATCCTTTCCCAACTCGACATAAGTTACAGTAAGGGCAGTGGTAGATGTCCCTGTTCAACAGTCTCCATGTTAACAATACTTCACGAAAAGAAACATGTAGCTATTTTATTTGACAACAACACAGCATTACAGCTGTTTCACTAGTTTCATTTGAAACACTACCTAAAAGCCTTGTTCCATCACTAGGACGGTCAAAATCTGGGATTCGGATACTATTACAAACAGTGTTTTAGACTTAGTTGTAATACCATTCAAACAAAGATTTTAAGTTTGCAACCTAGCAACTTTTTATTTCAAGTGCTGAAACAATATCCTTTAAGTTATCACCAACCAGCCTTGAGAAGAATAATACGGAAACAAACCACAGAAAAAGGGAAAAGAAGTAGATCAATTTCGGGAGCTACCTCTCATCATCAAACAATTTGCAGATCTTGCAGTAGTATTTTGCCATGTATAAATTATCACAAGTTGAAGTTGAGCAAGTGGGACCAATTGGCTGAATCCTCAAGCATTTCATGCACATCATGTTAGCCGTAGCTTTCCTGGTTGCATATTGGATCAGCAGAATTTTTTAAGAAAAGCTTCAAGACCCTCAAAGCACTTACACTAGAAGTGCAGAAGCAGAATGTAAAGCACGCTATATGTTTACCTATCCATAGAATGATTATTTATATCATCGTGGCAGCGTCTACATGCATAAAGACGGTTGCAACAAGCAGCAACTAGTTTACAGTTCCTCTTGTAGTGTTTGCAACCTAAAGTTAGTTTGAGTGGGTCTCGATAGGATGGAGATTGGCCTGAGATTTCTACCTCATTACTTAAGACAGGGACATCTGATTGCGATTTCTCTTGAGAAATTTCCCAGCGGCTGAAAGAATATTAAAACTTTAGCATGCAAGTAACAGATGTACTCACATCCAAAACGAAGTTCTCTAGACCTAAGGTCAGTTCACCATACTATTATTCCAATAAAATGACCCCTGTAGCTTACATAATATTTACATAAGTTTTTGATAATTGTGTATCAAGTTTGCTTTTCACTCAATTAGCAAAATCCAAAAGAGACTTATAAATTATTTTGTGGATTTCTCTTTGAATTTGAAAAGTGAAATTAAAACTGGAAGCACAGAAACTGGAAAGGGAAAAATATCATCTACAATGTACTTATAATCAACCTTGTCAGAAGGCTTTGAATGATGCATGATTTCTTTTGGGAATCTAGAGTTGAGTCACGAGATATTTTTCTTATCATAGCCACCACTTCTTCTTGATGCATGCTAGGAAGGTGGTCTTGAATCTTTGGGTCCGGTTGACTACAATTATCAACTTCAGTGCTAAAATTTGCTAAATCTTTATTTGTCTTATCAACCCCAGTAGATTGTTTGGAAGAATGTGCAATATAATGATGATTAATGTCTCCACTAATCATTTTTCCAGTAGCATCCATGAAGGTCAGTGGAAGATCATCCCATTTTTTATTCTCCATTTGATTTTTATTGTAAAAAAATTTATGTGAGAGATAAGTGGAGAGAACTTCCAATGGCTCTTCTCTCCAAGAGGGGACAATATTTGATTCCTCCTCCACGTTGGCAACATCCTGCACCTTCACTTCTTCCCACCATTCCTCCAACCATTCATGAAACATAGTATTTTTAGTAGCTTTGCGCCATAAGGACATCATGGATTGCTGTTCTTCAAAGGTCAAAGATTCCATAAGCCATGGAATTAATTTTAGTAAAATTTCAGCACTCATTCTTCCAAGCATACTTCCTATGATCCTCTCTTGCTCCTCAATAGTGAAGCGTT
This sequence comes from Embelia ribes, assembly GCA_001753735.1. Taxonomy (NCBI): domain Eukaryota; kingdom Viridiplantae; phylum Streptophyta; class Magnoliopsida; order Ericales; family Primulaceae; genus Embelia; species Embelia ribes. Next base: position 5,336 of record MKEJ01043840.1, on the reverse strand, counting down.
CACTAAATAACGGCCAAAGTTCAGCTTCTTCCTGGTTAATATGGTTGCTCAGTACTTTATGCATAGACATACACATATCATGAAGATCTAAACATAATTTCCGGTGGTTTAGGGTTCTCTGATCCTGTAAAGTGTATCCCACGGCCTTTATTAAAGCATTCAAGTAATCAGAAACCGAGATGAAGATTTCATCGATGCAGTTGTGCTCAAGTATAAATGTACAGACCCCATTTTTTATGTGGTTATCGAACACAGAATAGACAACCTGTCAAAGTAAAGAAATTGAAATCAAAAGCAATATACATAAGCAATATATTCAGCTTTTTCCTTTTGACCCTCCAAACTGATTTGCTATTGGCAGCTACCTTGCAAGCACTCGGGAATTAAGATGTTGAGTGTAGATTAAAAATTCCGGACATTGTTATTAGACATGCGCCCAACACTCAATAAAGATCAATAACTGTAGCCCAAATTAGTTATTTTACTGCGGGTGGAAATGCCTGTGATTAGATAATAAGAAAATGATTCATGTACTAATAATTATATATCGAAACTATACAAATGTTTGTGTTTATATGATATCCTGCATTTGGATAGAAAATACACATTACATGACCACTTGGGTAATTGTTAGTTTCTTTACCAGAATTCTTTGCATATATCATTATCATATGGGTAGCCCAGTGCAAAAAGCCCCCCCACCCCACGTTAAGAGGTCTGGAAAGGATATGATGTATGTTGCCTTTACTCATGTTTCCAAAGCGACTGTTCTTAGGATACAAAGTTATAAAACCGCAACTCTCATGTTGTAACCTATAGAAATATTCTGTGCATAAATCAATACTGTGAAAAATACATAATAGTTTTTCGTAAACCTTTCCTTCTATGCTCATATGGTGGTTATGACTAGAATCATTTCCAATAAACATTGAAATTCGATTATCCAGGAATAAAACTATGTAGGAATAGTGAGGGACTACAGACCCCCCAATTTTAAAAAGTTGACCCAATATCTTATATTTTGGTATAAATTTTTTTATACATGGCTTACACCCGGTAATCAAGGTTCAACCTCCCATTGTAATATTCTATGACGTTCAGCCCCTTGCATTTTCAATTTCTAGCTCCGCTACTATCAGCAACTGGCCAAGTACTAAGTGTGTCACCCTCCTTTTTATCGTTTGTCAAAAACTAGAAATTTTAAACAAATAAGAGCAATACATAGCCAAAGTAAGCCGAATTTTGATTCTCCATCACATTAAAAAATTAAGAGAACAATAATAAGAATATAGTTACGAGCAGTTACTTCATCCTCAGCAGAGCTGTGATACTTATACACGAGCTTTAGGAACTCGAACCTCCGGCGAAAATCCACAATCAGCCGGCGCAGGCGGCCGGAGTCACTCTCCACCAGCTCCGCCGCGGCGCGGTGGAGCTTGCCGAGCTCCGCCGTCAGCGCCTTGTGGAAGAAAGCGAGGAACTGAGTCAGAGCTCCGGCGAGTCTCAAGGGATTCTCCGACGGCGGCTCAGAGCACATCTCCTATCGAACTTTACGTTACGCCACAGTTGACCGCCTTCAATGGAGAGGAACGGACAGAGTATGTGAATGTGTGTTTATGTATATATGTATATATGTATAGATAGATAGATATAGAGAGAGACGACTTTGCATTGTTCGCGCCATGTGTGTGTGTACTTGAAAGGTTTGCTTTGCTTACTATAATCCGATTCAGGATTGGCAATTTTGGTGCTTACGGGGATATGATTGAGACGTTATACCAAAGTCACCAAACATTATAACGATTTTCGGATAAAATAAAATAAAATAGTCGCAATCTCAATAATTCATTTATACAGTTGCTATAATCATATTATTACAAATTGTCGTTATTACGGAAAACAATAATTTCATAAACCAGTTCCTTTTTTCGTTTATTATATGATGAGCAACTTCCCTTCGTTCTGGTATGTATCCTCTCATCTCACATTGGTCTAACAAGGTTTCGCTTATGACCTTTCTCTTTTGGACAATATAATTATTTTTTTTCTTGTTTTCTTTAATTCGTAAGACAAATATATATATATATATATATATACTATAGAAGTATAATTTCTTACATTATAATCCATTGGTTAATTAACTTGGAAAAGTTCAAAATACCGAATCATTTCGACTTCCCTGCGGGCTTATTATGTAAAAAATGAGTTCAAACTAGGAAAAATAAAATAATATTTCGATATTAAAAAAGTTTAGAACCGTTTATACTTTAAAATATCATGAGTTTGAAATATTAAAATATAGTAAAATAGTATTACTTTATAAAATTTCTTAGGTTGAACTTCCTGCCTTAATATAGATCAGATCTGTTACCATTCCAAAATATGGATGGATATCGATGAATTATGGCTGAAATTGAAAGTATAGACAGTAAATATTTCTTTCTGCTTACTGACCTTGAGATCTAAATAATAGGGGAATTCTAAGGTCACTGCACAAATGCAGAAAGGCAGCACATATAAATTGAACAAAAAAAAACTAAAATATTAAAAGTATCATATATTTAATACATCAAATATAATTTAATAAATTCTTAAATAATAAGGAAAGTTACATAATTGCTCTTCATATATAAACTTCACAAAATCTCTCTAAACCACTGGGTCCCCTCCCCTCCGTACTTCTTCTTTCTCTCTCATCCCAAGTCACTTGTCATTCACTACCACATAACCACCGGCCACCAACTGCACCTGCATCACATCACACACCGACCATCACCACCACCACCACTACACCGGCCATTTGTAAGATATTCGATCCAAAAATTAAATTAAATTTAAAATATTTAACTTTAATCGTTCAATAATTCCAATTACATCAACTGCAAAAAAAAATCAATTGAATGAATTCAAATTACACTACCACCGCACCGCACAACAAACCGTCCACAATCACCATCGCCAAATAGCCTACATTTGACCTTCAATTGGTCGAATGTAAGTTATTTGGCGGCTGCACAACCCAGTACCCAAATGGCCTATACCATGAGTATGTCGAATGTCATAAGCTGCATTCGACCTTCAAATGGTTGAATGTGTCATTCGACCAATCTAGAATCAAATATACCCCAACCGTACCGGCCTCTGTGAAGTCGAATGTAGCACAGTATGATCGAATTTAAAAATTGTACATTTGGGCAAATGGTCGAATGTGTTAGAATCGAATATACTGGTCTCTGTGAGGTCGAATGTAACACGTCATGATTGAATTTAAAAATTGTAAATTTGGGTCCTTGAGTTTGGAAGATAACTCAAAATCTGCAAGAGATAGGTCTATTTGATCTTCAATTGTGTTCTAAAGACTCAAATAATCATACTTACTAAATTTATGGTTTAATTTTATGGAAATTAGTGAGACAAAAAAATGGTAAAGTGGTTTTATGTGCAAGATAAGTTGTATTGAAAGAGAGAATATGATTAAGATAAAGATGGAAAGTAAAATGTGGATGAATAAAATGATGAAAGAGAATATGATGAAAAAAAAAGAGAAGACGAAGATGAAAAAGAAGATGATGAAGATGAAGATGAAAAAAAAAAAAGAAAATTATGAAGAATTGACTGGAGGGAAAGAGTATTTTGGTAATTGATTATTATGGTGCCAATAATTAATTAGTGGTTCTTGAAGTAAAAATTAATTATTATTTAGTTTGTGGTGCCTGTAAAGTAAATTGTTTTTTAATGGTTTGGTGCTTGAAGTAATGTGGTGTCTTTAACCATTTGTTTGCTAACTTCAAATTGCCTAAATAATATGGCGCACGAGCTAGTGTGTTTCTCCACAATAATGTGCCAAACATGAATTGATTTAGTATGTATGGGGCACGCACTTGTGTATGTCTTCCCTTTTTCTCTTACTCTCGCTTCTAAATTTGATACCATTTTCATCCTCTTGCTTTATAATTATTTTTTTAAATTTCTAATATCATGTTTAAGATTTCATTGCCAATTGCCACCTACCCTACTCATATCCTGAAAGAGGAAATGTATTAACTATATATGTGTTCCACACTAAATATCCGACAAAAACGAAAATTGATCAGGAACCGATCATAGCCTAGACCGAAAATATCCCATCAAAATGGTATGTCCTTGAACTAAACTGTTCATAAAGAAGCTCATGCTTGGTTCATTAAGAGCTCGGCTAAATGAGTCAAGCCAAAATAGTAAATTAAGGCTCTCTCTGCAGACGAGCTGAGTTTGAACAATCCCCATCTTAGGCTCGTTTGAATGATATTAAAATTAAAAAAATACATTTTCCTCATATCATAAGAGTAAGTATTTGTACGTGAACATATTAAGTTCATATTAACATATAATAAATTAAAAATAGTTGTCATACTATTTGATTAGTATAATTATTTAATAATTTTACCGTTTTATAGTATTATTCTTATACACTTTTTCATTACTAAACATATTTTGACTTATTTTAATAGTTGACATTAAGTTGAAAAAATATTAATATCTTATAAAATTAAGCTAAAAAGTAATGTAAATATTTTATATATCATATATATGCTAGTAAGTTCACTAGCGTGTTTACATGGGGCACGAGGGCAATTTGTCACGCCTTGAATCCTCATAAACACGAGTACGTGAACTGAAAGAAAATAAAAAAGAGTAGTAACAAATCCCATACACACATTTTATTATAATACGTATATGTGCAATATAAATATCTAATACAATAGCATCCTCATCATAATAATAGATACATAATGCATGAATCAAGCAGCAACATCCTATTACAAATAAAATATCTTATCGAGTTGCATGCTCGTACAAAATAAAAATAAAATCTGAACTAAACCTCAGGTCTAAACTCTGAACACCACCAGCTTGAAACCAGCTCCACTCTACCACTAAATATTCACCAAAGCTATGCATGCTCCTCTAGCAAGTCCACACCATGTTCTGACCCTACATTAACACGTGAGGCATATACAAAAGAAAAAGATGTGTGAGTCAGATTCTAAACCAAACGATATAGAGAAATCTATGAGTATATACTACATGTATGTACATGTAATGCACCAATGTCCCCATATTCTCATCTTCAATGTATACCCATAAATTCTAAGTAATACTAAAATTTGTTCACAACATACGGTAAGACCTAGGAGTTATCCCGAGATATGCAACTATGATAATGACATAAATCATATATCTGTATCACATGCAATGCAATATTTAAATGTAATAAATACTAAAGTACTGTAGGTACTAAAGTATGCCGACTACCAATGGATTCCAAGGTACCAAACACCGTGTGGGCGAATATA
>MKEJ01043837.1:0-11662 GCA_001753735.1 Embelia ribes | reverse complement strand
AACCAACATCGCCTCTTTGTTGACTCAATGTATGAGTACAACATACTGAGGTTTAATTTACATCGTAAATCTATTGTACAGTACTGTTACAGTAGTGCTACAGTGTTGGTGAAAATTTGGGGCCTTATAGATATGTTGTGGATGCTAGGAGAATTTGGATTAGAGATTGTCAAAGCTAAAAGATGCGCTACCCTATCCTCCTTGTGTCCTTCACAAAAAGGTAGTAGCAACCCAATGAGATGACAAACAATGTAAGAAATTACTAAAGAAAGTAGAGGAGAACACCGAAGTCTATAGTATTTGTAATAACGAAGAACTCAAACATCTAAAACATTAATTTGTACCTACTTCGATAAGAGAAAAGGTGCTACAAGGATCACACCACTCTCTACTTGTTGTGTACCCAGGAGGGAACAAGATATATCATGACATTAATAGACATTTATGGTGGCCTAAAATGAAAAAGGCTATATCGAACTATGTCGTGAAATATCTAACTTGTCAACAAGTGAAAATGGAACACCAACAACCCAGCGGGCTTTTGCAGTCATTGGAGATACCAACTTGGAAGTGGAATATATCACTATAGATTTTGTAATGGGACTACATAGGACGCAGCAAAAAATGATGTTATATGGCAAATTTTGGATCGAATGATGAAGTCAACCCACTCTCTATCATGAAAAAGATGTATTCAGTGGAGACGCTCTCCTACCTATACCTACGAGAAATTATTCGACTACATAGAGTTCCTTTGTCAAGAATATCCAGTAAGGATAGTCGATTTATGTCAAAATTTTGGAGCAGCCTACAGAATGTACTAGGCATGAGATTATCAATGGGTACGACATTCCATTTACAAATAGACGAACAGTCTGAAAAGACTATTCAGACTTTCAAATATATGATGAGGGCACATATATTAGATTTTGGATATAACTGGGAAAATCACATTCCTTTAATTGAGTTTGCATATAATAATAGTTACAATTCTAGTCTTAGAATGTCACCATATGAAACATTGTGCAGGCGACCATATAGATCGCCACTGTGTTGGGCAGAAGTTAGAGATACGGCCTTGATAGACCCTGACCTTGTATGAGAAACAACAGAGAAGATAAAGCTCATCAATCGACATTAAAAATAGCCTAAAGCAGACAAAAGAGCTACACATATCAAAGACAGTAGCCTTTGAACTTTGTAGAAGGTGGTCATGTATTCCTTAAAGTGTAACCGAGAAAAGGTGTAAGACAATTTGAAGCGATTGGAAAGCTATCCCCTCTTTATGTCAGACACTTCCATATCTTCAAATGTGATGGGGCTGTGGCCTATCGTCTGGCCTTGCTACCTCAGCTCACAAATATTCACCCTGTGTTCCATGTTTTAATTCTAAGTAAATTCCAGATCCGACATGCATTGTTAAGTTCTCTGATATAACCATAGAACCGGATTTATCCTTTGAGGTACGACCAGTCCTCATATTGGACCGATAGGAGAAAATATGAAGAGGACGGGTGATCCTCTGGTAAAGATTTTGTAGAACTATAGTAATATAGAAGAGAGGACGTGGGAATGCAAAGTTGAGATGAAAATGAAGTATCCAGAACTGTTTCAATAATTAAGGTACCTTTACTGTAAAGCATTCAAATTTCAAGGATGAATAGAGATGAAAATGAAGTATCCATAACTATTTCGGTAACTATGTTACCTTTATTGTGAAGCATTCAAATTTTGAAGACGAATACTTTTTAGGGGTGCAGAGATGTAGCACCTCAAAATTTCTAAATCAAATCAAATAGTCGACATATAGAAGGAGGTTAGTCGACTGATTCAGTTTAACAGTCAACTATTTAAGGTCGGTGCTGAAATTTCTTGAGAAAGCTACATGTGTTTTATTACATATATACACATGTACTTGCATACTAGTTTGGTGTGTATGCTCAAAAAAAATCTAGAGAAAGAGAAAGGGGTGAAGGAAGAGAAAAGAAGAAGAAAAAGAGAGGAAAAGAGAGAAAGAAGAAGACAAAAAGAAGTGAAGGCTCCTGAGTGCGTTTTATCACATTTTCACCATATGTGATGTAAGTATCTCTCTTATCTCTCAACCTCGTTTACAAAATTTTAATGACAAAGTGTTTTAACTCAAGAACGAGAGTTTTTGACTTTTCAACAAGAAAAAGTGAGTTTAATCCGACCCGACTCTGATTTCAAGTGATAAAGTGATGAGAGTATGGTTGAGAAACTCTAGACATAATGATGTTATCCTTATAAGGAATGAAAATCGGGTTTTGTAGTCAAAAACTTTAGTTGTCTTTAGTTCCGATTGAATCAGTCGATTGTTATAAAGAAATAGTCGACTAATCCAGACAGTCAACTGATGTAAGTAATAAGGCGACATATTTCCCCTGATTTGATAAAAACTAAATTATGTGTTCATATGTTTTAGTAATAACCATTTCTCGAAACCAAGAACCAAGGAATCTAGATAACATCTTGCCACCTCAGCATGGTATGTGAAAGGAAGTAAGCCTAGAGCTTGAAAGTTGTGAAGTCAAACCAGGTATGGATTAGTTACGGGAAGTAAGCCCTATGATAAGTATTGCATACAGTTATACACTCATGTGTGATGAATATATGATGTGTATTTCCCCTTCTTACGAGAAATATGTCGGGAAAGAAATATGGGTGCATGATGTGGAATATGAAAATATTGTCAATGATGTGTGGCATATGTTCGCTGATTGCAGAGAATATGATGAGAAGAAATTATGTGTTACCTATGGGAAAGATGTGATTGAGATGCATGTGTGATATGTTTGTGTGAAATTGTAATATTTTGTTGGGGAAATAAACTGCGACTATAATCCATGTCCGGTGAAATTTGAAATATGGGCCTAAAGAGGCATTTGGAAATTTTGAGACTTTTAATGGCTTCTGATAAATATGTAGATGATGAAAATTATGGGGGGATCCCCGGACAGGTCCCCAGGCGTGTTTGAGATTTTGGTCAGGTCACAAGAATGGTTAGGCGTGTGGAGGGGCACCCACCTAAATCTTTATGCATAAAGTCTCGAATGAAGTGTTTATATAGTTTAATGTTTCCCAACATAATATTACTCTTAGGTTAAACTATGATGTGTGTGTGCGCGCACACACTTATGGAAATTTTGAGAATGTGATGCCTGAGGAGTTTAGTGTTGAAATGACTATTTGGTTGATAAAGTCTTTCATGTATTAGTTATAATTCCGAATACTAGTCATCAGCTAATCTTGTCTGCCTTTTGTTTATCAACCGACAGATCAAGAGCAAGTACATGCAAACATATGGTTTTATAGGTGGAGCCACTTGGCAATGGCAGCTCCTCTTCGGAGATGCATCCTTTTTGTATTTTGTTAGCATTGTGAATATGTTATGTAGATGCATATTTTGTAACCTATTGGGCCAACTTCCTTAAATGTTTTCTAATTGACAAGGCCCAGTATTTTGAAGTTTATTCTATTTTTGTAATAAAGAAGTACTTTATTTAAGGCATATGTCATTATGTCCAACATGATGTTAACTTGTATGAGTAGTTTTGGCTACAGCCACGTATTAAAATTATAAGACATTTATATAAAATATCACGTGTCTGGGCCCCTTTAGTCTCGGGGGCATGACACAAATCCAAAGAGCAAAAGAAAAAAAGGACAAGAAAAGTTAGATAAAATTATTCAATTTTGAGCTTACATAATATGAGTTAGAAGAAGTAATCATAATACATAGAAAGGTTTAAGGGGAAAACATAAAAGAGCTTACTGACATTAAGGTCCTTGTATAGACTATAAGTTTGCTTTTGATCTTATTATATAGATCTTACTTATATAGGCTTATTGAATAAACCCTATTTGGTTAGCGTTTCAGTTTTCAGAAGCTGGCATTTGAGATTATTTCATAACTCAGTTTTCTATGTACAATAGCTTATTTGGTAATAACTTCTGAAAATAAGTTTTCAAACTGTAAAACTAAAAAATATATACAAAAAAAACTTAAACCATAATATATTGATTATTTTATGCAATGTTCGGTTTTATTTTTTTTTTAATTATACACAATAAATAAAAATATGTATATAAGTTTGAAAATATAAAAACTATAGCTAATAGTAAGTTGAAGCACTGCAATTCATTAATAATCACATATTAAGATTAGACTCATTTCAACCCTTACTCCATCCACATAACTTTTCAACCAATTACTTATTTTCTAGCTTCGCTCACGTGGATTATTAGAATAAAATAAGCATAATGTATGAACACCATTCATGAAATATTTGTTATTATACCTTTCAACTAAAGCTTGAAAAACTAAAAAGCTAGAAAAATGAGTTTTTAGAATTACTCTTTTGATAAAACTCTGCTTTTGAAAGCTGAATCTTACAAGTTGACAATCAAACGAGCTTTTAGCTTTTGAAAACAGAAAATTGAAAACCAGATGCTAAGATTTTTGGTAAGGAGCTCTCATGAAGGGCACAAGCGATTTACAAAACATTAATTGTGTTACTTTTCTAGGCGAGCTCCTATTGTAATGATTTTAATTATTACTCACAATTGGCATATGTACTCTAGATCTTTTCCTGTGTTAGCAACCAGTGTCGGTAAGTTATGATCCCCTGTTTGCATTTGGATTTGCAGGTGGGGCCAGATGATAATTTGAAAGATGTGGCTTTAAGGATTTTACAGAATAATGTGGCCACAGTCCCTATTATCCATTCACCTTCAGGCGATTCCTCGTATCCGCAGCTTTTACATCTTGCTTCACTTTCTGAAATCTTGAAATGTAAGATTTGTATTTTCGTCTAAATAATAGTATGTGTTCTTTAAACTAACGGGTACTTTTGCTAATTTTCAGGTATTTGCAGGTATTTTAGGCATACTTCAGCTTCATTACCAATTCTCCAACTTCCAATTGGTGCGTTTCCGTTGGGCACCTGGGTTCCTCGAGTTGGAGAACCGAACCAACGACAATTAGCAATGTTGAAAGCAAGTTCTTCTCTCGGTTCTGCTTTGAGGGAGTTAGTGCAAGGTAAAATATGCAACACTACTCACTTCTTAACACCGTGTTTTAGTACCCGTAAAAGAAAACTTATGTTACTTTCTTAGTGGCAATCGGCAACTTTTTATTCTTTTACTTCGCATAGCTCCTCACTTTGTACAAGCGTATCTACTTTACGATAGCGTTAACAGAATAGAAAAGCTTCTCTTTGGGAAAAGGAGAAATACTATGTATACCATTTTCTTTCCTTCTCATGCTATACGATAGTGTTAATGGTATAGAATGGAATAGAAAAGCTTTTCTCTTTGGGAAAAGGACAAATACTATGTATACCATTTTCTTTCCTTCTCATGCTATTCTTTGGCCTTTCCATTTTTGCAGCTCAAGTTAGTGCAATACCGATTGTTGATGAAAACGGCTCATTAGTAGACATATATTCTCGAAGGTGTGCTCTTGTTCAGACATGGAGCTATGCAATATGAACAACATTTTGAGTTATTTTTTTGCCATCTAGAGTGATAATGTTCTATTTATTTGACAGTGATATCACAGCTTTGGCAAAAGATAAAGTTTATACTCATATGAATCTTGAGGAGATGACGATTAACCAGGTATCGCACTATCTACTTGTTAGGCTCAAGTATGTTACTTTTTTTTATTGATGAGAAAGCTCAAGGATCTTACTTGCGCCTGAGTTTTATAACTATTTTATTTAATCTAGTCTTTTGTTTACAGTGTTGTTAACGATAATTAATGCAGGCATTGATGTTGGGACAAGACCCGTATTCTCCTTATGGATACACAAGTCAAAGATGTAACATGTGCTTACGATCTGATCCTCTCTACAAAGTTATGGAGAGACTGTCAAAACCAGGTTATTTCATTTCTTTCCTTTCCTGATTTTTGCAACTTTTTATTATTGTCCGTTTCTGAAAATAGAAAAGCAAATTTAGGGAACTTTTTTAACTTTTTACCTTGTGAGCGTCTGTTTAGTAGGAGTATCACTTATTTTCTTGTGCTTCTTGTTTTCTTTAAAATAATTTGGGGTAATCATCTCCAAATCTGAAACAAAAACTGAATCAACTCAAAGATACAGTAAAAGCTAGAATTTGATTTAGTATATTAATCAAAGAGAAATTATATATGGACGGCTTAGTACACAAAGTTCTCGCATTGCGGGGTCTGAAAGTGTCTGATGTACGTAATCTTACCCTTGTTTACCCTTGTTTCCGGAGAGATTGTTTCAGCGGAGACGAATCCGTGACTCACAAGTCGCAATGGAAATGTTCATGGCCCTAACTTATAGAAATTCAAGTCAAGATTTTAAATACCACCAATATCAATTTCAGGAGATGTTGAACATAGAGCAACTATGATAATCACATACCATGTAAACATCTACGAAAAATCATGAGCAAAAACTTTTCAAATACCCATGTGAATTTTTGTGCAAACATTTATGTGAGTTGTGTGGATACTATGACCTTGTGCGCTGATCTTTCTTTAAAAATAGCATCAATGCATAGAATCTACCATGCGCGATTATACAATTTTTGTTATCACTACAGGAATCTTTTTTCTTAATCAAACCATCATATGCTGAATCCACTTTTTTTTTTTTTGTGCATTTGTTCTAAAATTAATTGTCTTTCCCTTTTTATTTTCTTCCAATTTGTGCCACCATGTTGAATTTCAAATGTCTCTTGTTAGTATATTTGTTAATCTGAATATTGTTTATCTCAGGGGTTAGACGGCTCATTGTCGTAGAGGCTGGTAGCAAGCGAGTAGAAGGTATCATAACTCTGAGCGACATCTTCAAGCTCTTGCTCGGTTAAATAACTTTTAGCCGATTGTTTAGCTTCTCGAAACTCTCCTCCGAACCTGCCTGTAACTTTCTTTTTTTTCCCCCCGAAAATACCATTGATTGGCCTCCCTTACAATGGCATGGTCGTTTAGGATTTTAGCTAAAACATTTAGAGTTTCTGTAAATTAAAAAAGACTGGGCGCTTTTCTTCCTAGTCTATTTATCATTTCCCCACTTATTTATTAAGACTAAATTGTGTTGTTTTATTTACCCATTTTTTCGAAGGGTATGGAATTTTCGTTTGTGTTATTTGTAGAATAATAATGAGATCAAAAAACAAAGATAGAATTAGGTGCATCTTTTTTTGTCTACTTTGCATTAAGCTGGCTTTGTGGTGATACTACTTGCAATTATGAAAATTGTCGGGAAATAACTTTCAATTTCCTTAGTTGGTTTGGTTGTCCTTTTAAGGAAACATGTCAATTTATTTTTGTCTAAAAAAAGAATGGTATATATTCAATTTAAAATGTTTAGTTTATTTAGTCTAAGACAACAAACTCAGCTTAACAGCTATCTAACTTTTTAACAAAAATAAAAATAAAAATTGATAAGTTGGAATTAATAAGTTGGAACCAAATAACGTCATGTGTGAAGTTTTTGAGTTGTGTGTGTAAAGAGCACGTTACATCCATTGTTCGGTTTAAGTTTTTCTGTTAATTTACTTGAGCATTAGCATGGATTTGACTTCTTAGCTGATAAATTAGTCTTTTATTTTATCTTTTGACCTAAAAAAGCAACAGTCTTGTAAGTTTTAAGAATGCAAAATTTTTTTTCCTAGTCTAAACTAGTTTTTTTGCTTATAAATGCAATTATTTTTTCATAGTCTAAACTAATTTTTTTGCATATAAATGAACCCCGAAGCCTTTAATAATTATATGACACTCGGCCCTTGATAGTGCCACGTCATTGGTGTGACATCCAATTTATTAATTTAAATTCTAAAGTTACTTATTTCTGTGATGTGATCAGATTTGTATAAAATTTTGCATTGTACTTAACCTTAATCTTAATAGCAATGTATTAGTGTTCATTGGATGACAATATTGTGTTAATGGTGGTTTTCATAATCCACAAAAGATAATCCTAATTAAGGGCTTTCTTTAGTATCAAAGCATTGCCATGGTTTGTGAGCATTTGCAAACAACTTTTCTTATTTTACTTCCCATATAATGAAATTACATATAAAGAATATATCAGTTGTCTTGAAATATAGCTCAAGTGAATAAATGGTATATTCTATCTTCTATTAATGATTAATAACATTGAGCTATGTAGCATATTTGGAAGTCCTCTCAATACATGGAAATTTTCAATCTAATTTATAATAATTACTATATTTTGAGAATAAATTAATATAATTAGAGGAAAATTTGTTATATTATTTTTTAAATGATTTTAATTTAAAATACTTGCAGTAATTGGTTTTCAATTTGTAATAATTTTGTCTTCAAAATAAAATAATTCTGTATAAAAAATTTACGTAGAATCAATAAAATAGTGAAATATGAATTGGACAATATTCAGAAAGCAAATTATGAGAATCTCTTATCCTATTTGCAATCTTAGACCATAAAAGTAGAGTTCTTTTTTCTCATCATTTAAAACGGTAAATAACTTTTTAGTTTTGCTATCTTTTACTCTATTGTCAATTTCATCATTTAGCTTTATTTTCCGTTATTTTAGCTTTCCAAATTCTTATTACTTATCGACAGGGTTAATTTTTGTTAACTATTATTAGTTGTCTTGGTGTAAAAATGATAACTTTGTAGAACAGATAATAAAATAAATTTACTGGCCAGTGTTAACTTTTAAGAAAATTAAAATTTTAACAAACAACAATAAATACAATGAATAAAAATTTAACAATATTTCTGTTTGTGTAATGTAGTTTTCGCCAAATAAAGGTTAAATAAAATAAGAAAAAGAAAGAATACGCGAACGAGACGTACGGTGTCTACGGGACAAAATTGGGGACGGCGCGGTTAATCGATCGAGAGAGAGAGAGAGAGAGAGAGAGAGAGAGATGGAGGGATTAACAGAGGAAGAACGAAGAGCTCTTCGAGGGAGCAAATTCGCTCCTCTTCCTTCTTCTTCTGCTTCCTCTTTCCGATCAAATCCCAGGTTCCTTCTTTTCTATTTTTGTTCATTTTTTTAATTTATTTTTAGAATTTTATTTTTTGGTGAATGGATAATATTGATCATATGACTTGAATTGGCATTCTTTTTAGGCTTTGTCTGCTGCCCATTTTAGATTTTTCTTCTGGGTATCAGAATATGTTTGTTTCTCAATTATGTGAGTTTCAATTTTTCAGTATGTGTTTGATTTCGGCCCTTTTGTATGACAATGCTTTGTTCTGTTGCCAGAAGATTGCACCTTTTGTGTCTTACTTTGAGGTTTAGGACTTGTTTGGTAGAGCTTAGGACACTCAATATAACTATTATATATATATATATGGATGGCTAAATGCACAAAGCTCCCGCTTTGGGAGTATCCGATGTACGCAATCTTACCACTATTGCCAGAGAGGTTATTTTCAACGGGACGAATCCATGACACATAAGTCGCAATGGGGGTGTGCATTACCCTAACTTATATAGAAATTCAGGTTAGGAAATGTTGAACATGAAATAAGTATGATAATCAGATGTTATGTAAACATTTCCTAAATTTTAATCCCTATAGATCAAACTATAAAATATAGAACAAACGATAAAATAGAGGCTGGAATATATGGAACGTCAACAAGAGACTCTCTAAACTTAAAAATAGTATTTTGGATGAACAACAGTCCTTTAGTTAGTTCAAGGGGATCACTGTGGTAAATCTCCTATCTTTTAGGGGATTGAATAGTGTTTGATACACTAGTGTGAGCATCTGTAAAATTTGGGATAGGGGTCACTATGCAGCGACTGATGGGCATGTCCTTGTAGCCTCAGCTTATTTGCTCTTTTAGCTTTTAAGATGGGTACCATTTGGTTGGTTAGTTTTAAGCTCAGATTTTATGTCCCTCCCCCCGCCCCCCCCAAAAAAAAACTAGTAATTTTAAGCAGGTACATCTAGCTTTTTTCTGAATTGGGGAAAATATAGCTTTTTTGCTTAAAAGATGCAACCAAACATACCATGAATGAGCAGCGAAGTCCGAGGAGGAAAGTTGTCCTTAGCTTGTTTCTTGACCATCCAGTACGTGTTTTTATAATTTCTATGCATATATATTTTACCTAAATTTTGGGTGTAATGAGCTTGTGTATTAGGGATGAGGTAGCTTGTTCTTGAGTCAAATTGAAACATACCGTATAGAATTTTATGCATTGTTGATTTTGTGTCACATAGAGTTCAATCTTTAACGGTTTTGATTAACCTAGAGTGGATTATTGGAATAACATTCCCTTTCTATAATCCATTGACATGTGACAAGTACAATTTGATGAATTCTTTCACCCAAGTGTTAAGAGTTTAAGAGTACAATATCTTTCTTTTGTGTATTTTAAAATTACTTGTCTTCTATTTTATTGTACTTGGTATCTGTTTTTATGTTTCTTTTTCTTGGTTGGGTTAGTCCAGCAACAATTTTTTGAGTTCTTTCACCTGTGTGGTTGTCTAAACTTTAGGTAACATCTTCTTTTGTGTATTTAAGCTTGCTTGTTTGCAATTTTATTGTGCTTGGATTTTTCTTTTAATCATTTTATGCTTTTATTGGCCAGGTTAGCTCACCCTGGTGGGCCAGTGACAACAAACAAGGCTGCAGCTCTGGCAAAGTTCCTCGAAAGGAAACTTCAGGAGCCTAATGGATTGGCTTCTATAAATCCCGAAATTCTCGAACTTGCTGTAAAAAAGGCCAAAGCTACTGTAAATGCAAGTAATTATTAGTAACTTCGTCATAGTTTTTGTCTTGTTTTCATATTCTTCATTTGCAAATGTGCTATAGACGCGGTTACTTATAGCATCTTGGTAGTCTAGCTTATCCACATTCTGTGAAAAAGTTGGGGTTTTACTTTGATACAGTTCAAATTTATGTCACAGGTCTTATCAATCTTTATAATTCACATATTCATTGAGTCCTTTGTTCGAAGGTTAACTTTGTACAGCCAGCTCTGTCTCAGACTCTCAGCTATCAATACACGTGTGATTTTGCCAACTGAAAAAAAATGGAAGCAGCCGCTGCCAATCCTACTTCATCATTTATTTTGCGTGTGTTTTCTTTGTCGGGTGGGGGAGACAGGTTGTGGAATTGTGTCCACTTGGTTACATCTTGTGCTGATCTAGCTTATAGATCATAAAGTTTTTGTTTCAGTTCCTAAATGCTGAACATTACTCTATTTCTTAGTTGCAATAGTCTGTTTTGCTGGGTTAAGTTTGGTTTTGCTCACGTATCATTTACTATAACATTACCTTTTAAACTATTGAGTTTGTCGAAGTAGCATTCTTTGATGTTAGTGAAATCTAGTGAAAATTTTATTTTGGAGCTTGTCTTAGATTCTCTCTGTGACAGGTGGGAGTTCACAATCTGGTAGAATAGTTCGGCATGTGGACTCTTTTGCTGACATTGAGGTAGTCAAGTACCATGGTTGTCAATATCGGTGATATGCGATACGCATCGATTCACAACCTCTCCGTATGTATCGGAGGGGTGTATCGGAAATTTTTAAAAATCATACGATACAGAAGATGAATCGAACGATACAGATATGTATCATATCGGGAACGATATAACGATATTTTTAATTATTTCGCAAATAAAATATTTAAAGGAAATTAATTAAATAAGGAA
>MKEJ01043825.1:0-22171 GCA_001753735.1 Embelia ribes | reverse complement strand
TCTCACTATAAATAGGTATCCCACCCTCATTGCAATTCATTCAAATCCTTCTCTCTATACACATACATACATACATGATACATACATATCTCTCCTTATTCCAAAACATAGCCCGAACTAAAATAGTTGGCCACCTCTCTCTACACTTCAATGTACCCGCTGAGAACAGATTGAGCATATGCTAGGCAGTGAACTAGATGACCCCCAGCCTACACCAGTTGGTAAATCCAAAACTCTTCAATAGTTATCAGAAGAAGAACTTGTTTCGGATGAGAGGAAGATGAAGAAGACGAAGGGGTTGGAGACGATAATGACAGTAGAGATAATAATGGTGACGATTATCCCAATGACGATAACTACGACACTTTTCACTTTGTTTCTCTTTTACACGAACTACTTTACCAAGACGAATATCGCTTTTTTGAAGTACTTCCCACTACTTGGATAGACGTAAAATCTTTTGATAAACACAAAACTACCCTAATTTGGATAAATCTTTTTAAAGAACAAGGCTGGGATGATTTTTTCAAAATGCGTGAAAATACGTATCCCGATCTCGTAAAAAAGTTTTATGCAAATCTTACCATCACGAAAAATTTAGACGGTACACACTTTACAGGTATTCGTTCCCGAGTTAAGGGCAAGATTTTAAAATTCAATTCAAAAGATTTGGCTAAAATTTTTTGTTTAAAAAACCACTCGCAAAACGGACTTTTCTATCGTGAAGGTGTCACGTCTTGGGAATCACTTTTTGATACTACCCAAGACGAAGTTGGGCGTGATCTCTTCAAACCCGGAGTCCAAATTCCAAATGCAAAACTTCCAATCACTAGTCATTTAGAATTCCAAGAAATTTGTTGACAAATGCTTATTATTAGAAGCGTCCGTCCCTAAAAGAGCAGAAGGGATAACGTGTCCAATATAATGGGTTTTCTTATCTAAGCCATAAAATATAAAATGCCAATCGACGTTGTTTCCATCATCCTCAATTTTATGGATAGCGAACCAAAACGTAACAAACTTCCTTACGGCATGGCCTTAACACATCTCTTCGAAATGCCAGGGTGGAATTGTCGGGTGAGGACGTGATTATACCTACCAGGCAAGTCTTCTCCATCCGATTTCTATCTCAATCCGGGATGACGTTTGACTATTTGAAGAAAGAGTGGAGTTGGGTCAGACATGTGGTGGCAAGTATATCCATAAATCCGATGAGTGCTAATCCAACTATCTTCACCGGCATCTACGGATCCAAAGTTATTGCCATTGGGAAGAAGGATCGGGCTCCCAAGACTTCTGAGATTAGTCCTTCCAGGGGGAGGAAGTGAGCTTGCACTTCTAATTTACCGGTTGCTCCTTCAGACACTATCGGAGTTGGTCCATCATCTAGTAGTTGCCAGAAGAAATCTTTCATGGCCACTATATTCGAATTCATGAAGAAGACTATTTCTAAGATATTTCGTCATCTCAACAAAGCACAACGGATATGTAAAGTTCTTCTTGAACATAATCGTTATCTGTTCAATAATTCTATTGAGGGCCCACTTACAGATTTGTTTGACTTTGTTGAGAGTGACGACAGTAAAGGGGAGATTGTCGTCTCAAGTGATGAGGATATGGACTGACTTTTGATGATGCTAAAGGGGAAGAAGATTAGCCCTAGTCACCCTAATCCTAGACCTATCATATCCTAGATTTAGCTTGCATTTTTTTTCTCTATTTCTGCATTCTGCATTTCGCAATTTGTCTTTTATTTCTGTACTTTGTTTCTTTTCATTTCCGTACTCTGTTATGTGCTTATGAACTTATTCTTATCATTTGCAATAAATTTCATTGTTATTGATTATATCTTTTCATATACATGTTTTTGTACCCCTTTTAATTATTGTATTTATTCATAGGGAGTCTTAATTAAATAAATTATTTTAAGGTTGTCATCATAAAAAAGGGGAAGATTGTTGACCCTGTGTTTTAATACAATATATTTTGATGATAACCAAAATAATTAATTTAATTAATATATGATTATATTACTAATGTCACTATATTGTTTATACTATTTATTGAGTGTTTAAGGAATCAAAATCAAGCATACAGCTAAACAGATTCAAACTGCACACGGACTAAGGTGTCCGCACATAGACTAAGGTGTCCACACACGGATAAGGTGTGTCCGTACATGGACAAGGACCCATCCGCGCACGGACAGTAACCCGTCCGCACACGGACAAAGTGATGAAAGCTTACGGACGTATGTCCGAGCAAGGACAAGTAACTGACCGCGCATGGTCATGATCAGATAATGAAGATTGTTGATTTCATTACCATGTCTCAACGATTGTTGCCATAATCTAAACTGAACTCGAACAATATGTATATAGGGCCTCTTTAACAATCCAAATCATCTATTCTTCAAACTCTCTCATCTCTAAGCAACAACAACAAGTTCAAGTTCTTTAATTTTATTATTCATATTTAGCTTATAATATCTTATACTCGAGTATTTTCATTTTCAATATTGTGCGAGTATAAGGATACATTTCAAATTTTGTTTTACATTATCCAGTTGTGAGGGTATACTCTAATTTGAGGGGTTGTCTCAAATAAAATGATCAGCACCTGTGAAGCTAATTGATTGTAAAGTTATCTTGGTGATAAAGGAACCTCAAGTAACGCTTGAGAGAGTGGACGTAGGGGATCAACTGATATTTGGCCGAACCACTATAAAAGTGTTTTTACTTTCTTTATCCCTTTTATTCTTTGTATAGTAGTTAATATTATTGCATAAACATTTATAGTGTTACTTTTAATCAAAAAATTATTAATTTATCTTCAAATACATTTCACCACCCATCTTGTGTTTGCCTAAGGAACAACAGTAAATTTTTAACAATAATAATAAAAAGTCTTGCCTAAACAGGAAATCTAATATATTAGTTTCCTCCCATAATTACCCTAATTGATGTGTTCTAATTTAGTTTGTCTAGAAAATCACTGATATTTTTTAATCTGGGTTATTTCTACCTACAGTGCCATTGAGAGTTTGTCAGTCTCCATAACTACATCTAGATAATTTCTAAATTACTCAGACATGTTTAAAACCCTAGATTTTAGACTAAATCAAAATTTGGATTAAAATTTATAAAATAACACTCATTAACTAGGGTGTTAGAAGATTCCACTAATTTATTTTCATCCCCTAATTAAGAATATATTTAGCCTAATATTATATCATTAAATATAACAAAATTTATTTTAGCACATACTAATGACAACAATATAACTACCTAAAAATAATAATTGTACCAATAATTAAACAACTAATTAAGAGAATAAAATTAACTTACAAACTTGGAGTAACATAATTCTCCAAATATTTCTCAAATTGTAACTTCAAATTACACCCGAAAATAATATCACTCCCACAATCCTTGTTCACCAAAAGCCAAAACAACTATTGCCCCCCAAACTTTTATCGACCAAGAATGACAAAATTCTCCACTAAAATGCTCTTGAATTGTAGCCTCCAAATCCCACCAAAATTAACAACTGTACAACTTTTACAAAAATTAAGAACAAAACAAAAGAAGATGCCCACCAAAGAAAAAATGAGAAGAATGAGGGGTCGTCTGTTCCCCCGTTTCTCCCCTCCACCCGCACATTTTATAAAAATATTTATTTATTTTTTATCTAACCAAGAAAATGAGACCAGGCCACATGAATGATAACTTGAGCTCAAATATGATTGGTCTAAAAAAATTAATGAGGAGGTAAGGTTGGTCATGAGGGAGTTGAAAGTTGCTGATATAAAATTTCAACCCTCTCAACTTGGTTCACTTGTTGTTCATTTATTTGTCGATTCGTCTATTTTAGCCGTGAGACTCCAAAAATTCCAACAACAATTAAAATGATATTTTTAATATCAATTACCTGAAATACATATAAAAATTGATAATACCAAAATTTAACATATTAAGTGCACCAAATGTCAAATAATTGATATTATTGATCCGAATTTTAACTCATATTTTATATATTTTTACAGTATAATCAGTCGCTAACTTCGGCAGAACCCCCAGATAAAATACTAATGGCCAAGATTAAAATACTGAGTCCGTTCCAAAAAAAAAAAGAAAAGAAAAGAAAAGGAAAGAAAAAAAACTCGTAAGTTCCAAAATATTGAATGAATGTTAAACATTTGACAACAGCTTGCAGTGTGAATACGAACAGAATTCAAAATTTCTTAGATTTTGCGATAGTCTAATTCAGCTTTCATTTTAATTATGCTCTCGCGATAATGCAATCATTAGCCATACCCATCACACAACGTGATGTGGTTCGGTCCTCGACACTCACGCATGAACCTTCGTTATTTATCGCGCATGATTGCTGTGACATAACTAGGCTATTTATTTTTATTATTTTTTTTTTATGGAAGACTGAACGTCGTTATGACAACTAGAACCCCGTGATTAGCAAAATATGCTATTTGCACGTCGTACCTTAGGAACAATAATTTAACCTCTCCCCCGATTTTTAAAACATGCATACTGTAATTTTTTGAACATTTGGCCCTTCCCATGTGAAATAATGATAAGAACGGGATTTATTCTTTAGCAGTCTTATTATTTATAAAAATAAGTTAATTCGTGCTTTAGTATGTAATGAGCTCGTGGGTTAGAGAGCTCATTAGTGCTAATCATTTCACCATTAAGGATTGTAATAGATTTATGATTTGTTATCAATGAAAGTAATGAGAAAATACTAAAATAGAGAAGGTTTAGCCTCTATAGCTCGTTTTCACAGCGTGAATTAGATAGATCACTAGTGCACTGTGAGTTACGATTGATACCCATCGGAATATTTAATCCTTAATTAAGGATTGTGTTTCATGAGATGATTGCATGAGATAGGTTATATCCCTTGTGGCATGTTGTTCATTAGATGCTCTCGTCATTAGGAAATGTTTATTTTGTGAGGTGATGATTAAACATGATACATTCTTATTACCGCGAGATGGGAGCCTCGCATGAAGCAGTGGTGAGATATGAGCGGCGGTATGATAAGAAGCGGTAGATAGAGAATGCGATTAGGGACGAAGATAAGATTTTCATACTCGGCACGCCCAATTTTTTTTTTTTAATTATTATTATTAGTTAACATGCATCTAGAGAGATTTTCAAAATTAAGGGAGAGGTGCTATACTAACATTTCATGCGATTTACAGGCGATTTTAAGCTGGTGAGATTTTTGTAGATGACATATCTAGCTTCAAAACAGCCTTGGTGAGAAAGTTATTACTTAAATGTTTGTTTGATTATAATTTTTGAATTTGAGTTTTTTGGTTAAGGCAAGGCTCTTTCCCAAAAATTTCTAGCTAGTAGTTGCCCCATCGACTACCGGTATGGACAGGGGCGGTGCCAAAAAAATGAAGCACGGGGCACAATAGCACCATTCTATTTGTGGTTACATGCTTAATTTTAATTTATTATAGATTAAAACACTTACACTAGGAAAGAGAATGAGAATTAACAACAATTCTATTTCAAAAAATGAAATAAAAAAAGAGTATTAAAATACACTACATTACAGCCTAAAGTAAAAAATAAAAAAATTGTAACAAAGCTTAAACCTAGCAAGGCTCGAAATTGTAATTGCATTGTTAAGGATGAAAGCCGTAGCGAACTGGGAGACAGCTCTACGTGGTAACTAGGTGGAAACATATACACTCACACATTTTTTAAAACTATAAAAAATATATATCCATACAATATTTTTTTTTTAATTATTTTTTCTTCTGAACGTGCCCCTACCTCCATCTGGCTCAGTCACTAGGTGGGGGAATGGATTGTTACACTCTTCCCACCTTTAATATTTGTCGTCCTTGCGAGAACTTGGGCTCACAAACTTCTGTGATTGGGCCACCATCAATCTCCACACACATAGAATGATGAGTTTGCGTCGGCTCTGATACCACTTATAAAGCCACGACCCTCCCCCAAAAATTCTAGCTAGAACTAATTTGGAGTATTTGCATCATATTATCTAAAAAGAGTTATTTTTCTATTTTAGGTAACGAAAATTAGCCAATATTATTTTTTTTGCTCCATATCAGATTAACTAATGGTTATCTAGAATGGATTATAGGGGGTTTGGTTATCCAAATTTGAGTAACAATTGTTCATTCATCAAATATAAAATAATAATTATGTCACAAATATAAAATAATAATTATGTCACATCACTTTTTTCCACCGGTCTACTTTGCCTTTCTCACTCCTCAATTTTCTTCCCCATTTGTACATGTTTCTTCATAAAAAAATAATACTTTAATAAAATAGAGAATGTTATATATAATCTCATACAAAAGATAAAAAATAGAGATTATATAAAATAGATATACAATTCATTTTTTTATATTTTAAAGAATATGTTAAAATAATATGATGCAAATGCTCTTATAAGTTTTTGGGTCAAGTAATAAACCTAAAACTCCAAAATTTGATGTACATTTGGCTTCTTAACTTTTAAGCTAGGTAATTTTATTTTATTTTTTTCGACTTAAACAAGTTAGAATATGTGAACTATGCATCTATTTTTTTCTTGGTAAAAAAATATTATTGTTTTCTTCCATTTAACATTGACTTGCTCCATCATCCAATAGTACATAAGCATTAAAATTAAATACAATCATTTTTTTCTTCGTGAAAAAAAAAATTATTGTTTTCTCCTATTTGACATTGACTAGCTCCATCTTCCAATAGGAAAAAGGATCATTGAATATTTAGTGTGACTGTCACATATGATTCTGAATCGAAAAATAAAATTTAATATAAATAATTATAAAATTATTCTTAATTTTTTTTTTTATTAAATTATGTTTACGTAACTATAAAGAATTATCTTACATTTACACTATTTTTTTTAGTTAGATGCTCTCAACCCATCCAATCGTTCATAAGCATTCATTGTCCTAGGGTGTTGGCATTGCATTAGAAATATTAATTTTTAAATTAGTTTATATAAAATTTATATTTTAAAAAATGGATCGAATTATTATAGCCGTCAACTTAAAGTCAACTTAAAGACAAAGCGGTCGAATCCATATTTCTCACCAATGAAGTCAATTAGATTAAAATTGATGGGTTAATTTTAATTTTAATTCCTAAATTGTGGTGCTTGTCTCACTTTTGTCCCTAACTTTACATATTATGCACTTTTAGTCCCTAAACTTTATAGATTGTGCATTTTTCATCCCTCAATGTAACACTTTAGTTTTTCCATTAATTCTTTCTATTTTATAACTTTAAGTTCATGACTTTTAGAATTTTACTTTTTTGTACAACTAAAGAAGAAATAAAGTTGGATTGTACGTTAAAACTCAAAAATTACATTATTGCTATCATTTTTTAAAACAAATCTTGAGCTATAAATGGTTTAACAATAAAATAAAAAAATCTCAGCTCATAAAATTAATTAGCCAAAGTACATCTCTCTTGACCGCCCAACATTCTAATTTTTCAAATTTTTTTGTCGCACAAGTCAAAAACAGTAAATAATCACATAACAATAAATAGGTAAAGTTTGGGGACCAACAACGCAAAATATATAACATTTTTGGACTAAAATAGTACAATATATACAATTGGGAGACTAAAAATACATAATATTAAAATATAAATACAAAAATGTAATATGCTTTATAATTTAGGGACTAAAATTGAAACTAACCATAAAATGATAGTCAGAATCTACATGAAAATAACTGTTAGTCAGAATCTTGAAAACCAAAATGTGGTCCTACCTTTCCAAGATAATAAATAATTGTACCTTTCCTAAAAGTAAGTTCACTTCATTTGGATCAATAATGTTTGAATTGGGTCATCTCCCAAAATATCTTTTAAATTTGAGCTTCTCATATATGATTATTTTTTTTGTCATAGTGTCAACTTAAAAATCAATCTAATAATTCTAAATAAAATAGTCTTTCATATGAGAACTATTAGATTGAATTAAAATTGATCCAACAATAAAAAAAAAAAAAAAATTACTAAGTGATAATGCAAGAGAATATATTTCCAAACCATTTTAATCATTTATAGCTTTGGCATGGATGTTACACGAAACATCATGTTCTCATACTCCACAACAAAATGGTGTGGCCGAAAGAAAAATTAGGCATTTGATTGAAACTGCCCGAACTCTTCTTTTTCATGTACATGCCCTTGTACGTTTTTGGGGAACCGTGTTATCTGATTAATCGGATGCCTTCATCTGCTTTTCAAAATCGGGTACCTTATTCAATAGTGTATCATAAAAAACCTCTTTATCATGTATCACCACAAGTATTGAGGCTATACGTGCTTTGTTCATAATTCCATTCTAGGAAGGGACAAGTTGTTCGCCCATGCTTTCAAGTGTGTCTATCTAGGTTATTTACGTCTACAAAAAGGGTACCAATGCTATGCTCCAGATCTTAGACGATATATTATTCCCGCCGATGTTACATTTTTTGAGTCCCAAATGTTCTTTCCAGTATCTTCAACACCTCAACATATATTTGATGGCCTCCCGCCTTGAAGCCTCACTCTATAGCTAGAATTACCTCTAGTCTCGATCTCTATTCCAGATTCATCACCTCCACTTATTACATATCGACGGGATAAAACCATGCAATCCGATATTTGTCCCACAGAGTCTCGTCCTACGACTACTGAAGTCATACCTCGCAATTCTTCTTCAGACAGCTCTATCAAGATACATCGTGACTCATGCTTGCCTCCGTCGCCGATTCATGCTCCGAGAATGCCATTTAGTCCTCCTATCACTCTTAGGAAAGGTACTCTCTCCACTCGTAATCCTTATCCAATTTACAATTGCTTGAGTTGTCACCGCTCCTCTTCTTCCTATTATGCATTTGCTTTGTCCCTTTTGTCTATATCTATTCCTAAAACAACAGGTGAAGCACTAGCTAATCCAAGATGACGAAAGGCTATAGTTGATGAAATGATCGCTCTCCATTCCAGTAGAACATAGAATCTGGTTCCTCGTCCTCCAAGCAAGACAACAGTAGGTTGTAGATAGGTTTATACATTCAAAATGAAACCAAATGGACAAGTTGATTGCTTTAAAGCTCATATTGTCACTAAGGGCTATACTCAAATCTTTGATCTTGATTATGGTGATATTTTTTCTTCAGTTACTAAAATGGCTTTTGTTCAATTATTCCTAGCTATAGCTGCTATTCAATATTGGACGATTCACCAACTCGATATAAAAAATGCTTTCCTCCATGGCGCGTTGCAAGAAGTATATATAGAACAATCTCCTGGGTTCGTTGCTTCGGGGGAGTTTTTTGGATTAGTATGTCATTTATGACACTCTTTGTATGATCTCAAACAATCTCCTCAAGCTTGATTAAGCAAATTCAGTACTGTTGTTCAAAAATTTGGGATGATTCATTCTAATGGAAATCATACAATCTTCTATAAAAATTCTCCTCATGGATGCATTTATTTGGTGGTTTATATCGATGATATTGTCATCTCAAACATCTTTTCCATCATTTTCAGACTAAAGACTTGGGTCCACTTCGGTATTTTCTTGGAATTGAATAAAAAACAGAAATTACAATTTCTCGGATAAAATACGCACTAGACATTCTTGAAGAAACAGGCATGATAAATGTTAAACCTCTTGATACTCCAATGAACCTCAAAGTTAAACTCTTGTCAGGTCAGGGGAGCCTCTTTAAGATCCAGCTAAATATCGAAGAATTGTTGGACGATTGAATTAACTTACACATACTCAACCTAATAATCCATTTCCTATAAGTGTGGTCAGCCAATTCTTGGATTTTCAATGAAGAATTATTGGGATGCTATGATTTGAATTCTTAGATATATTAAAGGAGCACCAGGAAGAGGAATATTGTATGAAGACAAAGGTAGCACTCAAGTCATTGGATATTGTAATGAAAATTAGGCAGGATGTCCTATTGACAAACACTCTACATCCAAATACTGTGTTCTTAATAGAGGGAATCTTGTGTCTTGGAAAACTGAGAAGCAAGATGTTTTTAGATTCAGCGTTGAAGCCGAGTATCGATCGATGGCCTTGGCAACTTGTGAACTAGTGTGGCTAAAAAGATTTATTCTGGAATTAAATTTTGAATTAAATTTTGGAGAAGTAAAGGGCATGAAGCTTATATGTGACAATCAATCGACAATACATATTGCCTCCAATCCGGCATTTCATTAAAGGACGAACCACATCGAGGTCGACTGCAATATTGTATGAAGACAAAGGTAGCACTCAAGTCATTGGATATTGGAATGAAGATTAGGCAGGATGTCCTATTGACAAACACTCTACATCCAGATATTGTGTTCTTAATAGAGGGAATCTTGTGTATTGGAAAAGTAAGAAGCAAGATGTTTTTAGATTCAACGTCGAAGTCGAGTATCGATCGATGGCCTTGACAGCTTATGAACCAGTATGGCTAAAAAGACTTATTCTAGAATTAAATTTTGGAGAAGTAAAGGGCATGAAGCTTATATGTGACAATCAATCAACAATACATATTGCCTCCAATCCGGTATTTCATTGAAGGACGAAGCACATCGAGGTCGACTTCCACTTCATAACAGAAAAAGTTTTATCCGGAGAAATTACCACGAGCTACTGTAAATCAGAACTTACAGATTTTCTCACGAAGTCTCTTTAGGACCTCGAATAAGACATGCTACAAGCTTGGCACATACGACATAAGCTCCAGCTTGAGGAGCAGTGTCAAAACATAAGTTAGTAATTAGTGGTTAGTTGGTCGTGGTAGTGGTTGGAAGTTAGATGTATATGTTATATGTACGTAATTGAAAAGATCATATAATCAAATAATAGAAATCATATTATCTCTCAATGTTCACATAATTAATCCTTGTTACGAGATGACTTATCCTTTCTATGCCCACCAAGAATACGCGAAATCTGCAGACCTCTGCTGAAAGCCTGGTTGAAGAGCATACGAGTTTGGAATTCAGAAACGAATGGAAACCAAGCAAGGAAAGCAACTGGTGTGAACAGAAGCAAACCCATCACAATTTCATAGCCACGGGCAAGTGTTCGAACTGATGGCCAGAACCCAGCTCGGTGTACCATAGGCTTGCAAGCTTGAGCAATCTAGAAAACAAACAGAAATAAAAACGAACAGTCAGAATATGCATGAGCAGTTTGGCAAATTACTTGAATACATATGTAAACCAAAAAGCATTATACAGTTATACTTCCAGCACAAAACAGCAGTTCTGATGACATTTTGGTGCCAGGTTCTTGGCTAACCAGATAAAAACAATGAAACAAGTATGGAAAAGGTTAAAAAATGACAGCAATTTCTTGACGGAAACTTAAGTAGCAATAAAATATTAGGTGACATTTTCCACAGCTCGAGGGTCTAGCTACACTACAATTAGAGCATTGATTTATTATATAAAAATAACAAAAAAGATAACTTCATGTCTTAAATGGAAGATCCTTTTTAGTCCACAAACCTCTTTACCAAATTTAGTCGTAGCAAAAACACTATAGTTTCAAAATAACAAAAGTTGTAGTTATATTATTGTAATCAATTGAACCTGCCTAAAAAAAATTTATGTTGTAGACTTGTATGGGTCAATCCAAGCAAATAAAGTTCATCCAATCAAATACCAAGGTAGAAATCAGTATTGACTTTTAACTATGTTGACATAGAACATATTTTACTACCAAAAGCTACAGACTAAATATCCCACTTACCAGAAGCAAACCCCAACCGGAAGGCATGAATGCAAGTATGCACACTATGATATCCTGCATTGTCATATGCGGGAGCGCAATCAGAGTCACGAGGATGGCGATAAATGTAAGGAAAATCATTCCTTTTATTATTCGAAATATGAGCTGGAATTCTGCACTGAACTTCCGACGTCCCACAGAAACAGTCTGCAGATAAGAAAAGGGGGGAAGATTAGCCCGAATCTCGAAAATTGACAAACTAGATACAATCATACAAGGACATGCATGCTGGCGAAATGTATTGGAATTTTTTCCCCATGTTAAGAAGGTTTAAAAGGACTTGGCACATTACCTTCATAACGAACAATATCATAAAGATGACCAGCCACGATATGCCATATACCTGTAACACAAGAAAAAGGGTAGTAAACTGTCCAAATGGTTACCATTTCGGAAGGGCATACAGCACAAG
This sequence comes from Embelia ribes, assembly GCA_001753735.1. NCBI lineage: Eukaryota > Viridiplantae > Streptophyta > Magnoliopsida > Ericales > Primulaceae > Embelia > Embelia ribes. The sequence continues at coordinate 9,930 of MKEJ01043825.1, read as the reverse complement.
AAATCTAGAACTCACCAGAAAACTTCTGGTATGCTTAGTGATGGTCAAGTGGTAAACAAGCCCATACTGATAAATAAAGAATCGCAAAGATAACAATATCTCAGCAGCAATGCCACGTTTCCCAGAATGATGAAGATGTTCTTGTTCCTGCTCCCACCAAGATTCCCAGCTCTTTTCTGGTGGTACACCAATACCCCCTCGGTTACTTATCCACTTATTCCAATCAGTCCAATCATCCACAATCTTCTGCCACTCAAAACCAGAAGGATTGAAGAGGAAGGGGGCAAAGAGCCACGTACCCACCATGAACCACATTGATATCGTTATTAATACGTAAGCCACTGCACCTCTGTATGTTTGACCAAAAATTTCATAGACAATTAGAAGAATCATTAGCTCGAGTCCCTTCACAAAGTGACTACGGGAGTAGAGGCGATAGTTCTCGGCAAACTTGGCATGAAACACAACAAAACCCCGACCAGTGGGTCTGTATTTTGCACCACCATGGAGTAAGGTCCTCCCATAGTAGTGGGTCTTTGTCCCGAGTGAAAATGTGAAAAAAACAGGAGCCAGCTGGAGCTGCATCAGTATGAATTCACTCAGAGCAGTTCGAAATCCTCTTTCTAATCCAATCTCCATCAACATAGGCAAGGCCATTAAGAATCCAATTTGTACAAATGATTGAGAAGCAAGGGCCACTTGAAGAGGCTTATTATTCTGAATTGCTGGTTGTTTGCTGAGCCCCTCCTCAAGACCACTTAGAACAAGATAAAGGCGGCCGTACAGGAATATATACACAGTAAGAACAGTGATCTGATACAAGGAATTGGAAGAAAATTAGAAACATGGAGAAACTAAAAGACTTTCAACACAAAATCAGATAGATCACAACATACCAAAGTGCTAAAGTAAGAACCAACTGTCGTGAAATAACAAGACAACATTCTGAAAAAGTCAAAACGGTGACCAAGCCTGTATATATCACGACTCAATGTCTGCTCTCCATTACCATTAGCAATTTTCGCTTCAAATTGAGAAATCTGGTTAAGACCCACATCTCTTCCCTTACCCACTTGTATGTATTCATGGTGAGTAACATTTCCTTCACGAAGCGTAGAATTGAACCCTGCATCAAGATTCAGGGTAAGCCATCACAAGAACATACAATCTAAGAAGGGGTCAGTCATTGAACATGTCTAAAAAAGTTGCTCCTTCTCTTCTGAATTTTGGACGAGTTTTTTTTTTTTCCTTGAAAGGTTGAATTTTGCAAGATTGCAATTGAAAAGAAACACGATACAGAGCACCAGGAAGTGGGTTTCAATTCTCTATGATCCGAAAAAATTAAAGTTATTTAAAGGCTCCTGCTATTCTCTGTTTCTTTGAGAAAAGTGCTTCCATATTCCCCTGGGGTTAGGGTACTAGTACAAAGAAAGGAAGTTGACAATGGAAGTATTAAATCAACAAAGACATGAACTTAATTTACTTTCCTCCAACGAAAGATATAATTAAATAGAAAAGACAATACGATCAGCATACCAGCAAATATATCCTCACTCAAATTGATAGTTTTGGAAGCCTTGCTCACACCACCTCTTGTAAGGTGAAAGAGCCTATCGAAAACATCTGGATGGCCATAATGAAATCGAACTCTGAATGAACAAAGAGCCATTAGATTACAAAGGTCAGCACATGATATATTAAAAAACTTCTCAGATTTCTAGGAAACAAAACAATTCAACTTCACCACGTTAGAGAATATTAAAAGAAAAATGTAATTAGACTTCTTTTAAGAAGTATAAAGAACCCTTAAAGATTCACATAACATTACCAGCAAGAGATGGAGTTACATTGGTTGGGAAAGATTTGTTTGGAAACATATTGGATTCTAACTTAATTTGAAATTTGCAGTAATTTACTTTAAGCAGCAAAGGAACCCTAGTGAACAATGCGATATTTCATAAGATTGGACTCATGCAACTGACTGCCCACATGCTCAAAAGTAAAAGGAGCACGAGAGAAATTGAGTTGTAGCATCTCAAAGAGGAACCCTACTTTAAAGGATCAGCTAACAATCTCTGACCAATAGTTACAAAGCTCGTCTCTTGATTTGACATGAACCATGCAAGAGAAGAAACACTGCACCAAATTGCAAGAGAAAAATCAATTATACAATTAAAAAAAAAATGGATATACAGCAATATGAAGGCAATGCAAGGTCAAATTTCTAACCTTCCAGTAAATATGTGCTCCCTAAGTCCTAGAATTGTAGGATTTCTCACCCCATCATGTTTCTTCAAAAATTCTTGAAGCAAATTTCTCATCTTAAGGGCTTCTTCCATGTAGTTATCCTGGAAGGACACAAGTCAATAAAGCAAGTACAAGGCCAAGTTCTGAAGTATCGGTCAAATATGTCCACGCTATACCTGATTCATATCTATTGTCTGCAACCCTTCTCCACGCGTGAAGATTATGGCATGATTCTGATTTTCAGGCTTTCCTTCGCCCAAGATAGCTGGCCCAGGAAGTTTTATCCGATAAATAACCTTTAAGTGGAGATAGGCGCATTAGTTAAGAAGATACAAGTTTCCACTATAAACTGATAACTTAAGACTTTTGCTGGTGATGTTTAATGAAAACAGATCATTAAACCATATGCTATATGAATGACTTAAATCAAAACATGCAATTCCAGAGCAATAAATTTTATCTAACGATGATATGGGCCATTTCCAAAATTTTAAGTGCACCCTGTTTTTCCACTTTCAGAACAAGAACTCTGGGGACATTTAGCATCCTTATATGTTACATATTAAAAAGATATTGCAAGTGAGGTGCAAAAGCATATACTAATTACTATGCATATCAATACCTAATTGTCAGGGCTTGCAGCGGATTTATTCTATAACCCAAAAATCTTAAGTTGACGATTAGAGCTTACAGCAATAATTCATAACAAAAACATGTACAAAATTTTTCAGCATCCTTAAAGAGAGAATTATTCTTGTGGCAAGGGAATATGAATGAAAGAATATCATCCTTAAGTGCGCATATTATGATTCAATCCAAAGATAAAATGGGTTTACTGTAAAACTATTATTCTTGTCATTATTTCAATGTATAATTCTCTTTTGTAAATGAGTCTTCACAAACAAGGTTAACTTCACAATTGAGTAAATATATGAAGGGATTTTAAAAGTCTCTAAGTGAAAACAATGTTACTCACGTGCCTATATATGCCTTTTATTTTTCACGTCATGAGATGCTGACAAATTTATTACATTCGTAATACTTGCAAAGTTTATGTTCAATCATCTAACAAGGTTATAATTGGAAGAAACTCTACAAGCTTAGAAGTTTTAATGCTATTTAATATATAAATATAAAAAAGTAGCAAAACAGTTACCTGGTCCAAACTTTGCACTGGATCAGAAGTACTACTGGATTTGGGCAAAGCAGCCTTCACCAAGGCAGAATAATAAACCTTCTGGTTAATCTTCTTGGATCTGTCTTTGCTAGGTTCTTCTACCTCATCAATGTAAGCAACACGCAGAGATGGATATCTGTAGAAGGAAGATTTTTTGGTGTCAAAGGTGAAAGATGCGAGACATTAAAAAAAAAACTTATTCCAAAAAATTAAGCCAAATTACATACGTTGACATAAGCCTTAGGATGTCTTGTGCACGAGCATGTCCAGATCGTTTATCAATCCCATATTGCTGACATGAGACCACATATGTGAACTTCATGTCAGCCACTGCCTGACATTGTGCCCAAAGTGATCTTTCTCCTTTAAGCTGATCCTCCATATTAAGTTCAACAGCTTTGTACCCCTCCATCAGGTCTGCATGGAAGATCATGTGACAAGAAGTATGAAGTTTCTTAAGTGTGCGATAAGCGTAAGTTCAAGTGATACAAAGATTCAACTTTTTAAGGAAAAAACAAATCTCAATAAATGAACAAATTCTCAAGGTACCTTCATCCTTTGCCATATCAAGGAAGGCTTGAAGCTCCAAAGCTTTTCGATAATACATCATGCCCCGAACTGATATAGCAACAATTAAAGCACGAATCAATAGAATGCTACAGTAAGATATTGAGATTTTCAAAAGCATGGCAAGCCATGGAGCCCAATGACATATGGAACCCTCACAAAAACAGTGCCAAACAAGAGAAAAACAAAAACAGGAGAAAGAAAAGCAGCACACCCGTTCTAGTCAATGTCTGCCCTCTATAAGATGCCCATAACCGAAGTTTTTCTTCAAGGTCGTCTGATCCTTTTAGTTCTTCTTCATTGTCACACTTCACACGCTGAATGAAGTTGTTCCACTCATCTGGAAAATCAATTGATTACATGAAAACAAGAAAAACATAAAAATGATGAAGGAAAGGAATAAGAAATATTATTTGCTGCATCATCAGCCGTAAAAAGCAACCTGGAAATATTTTTTGCAGGTAAAAAAGGATTGAAACCCCATCTTCATTTTCCGATTCCAGCTCACGTAGTGAGAAGAGCACCTCCTCCGTGTAGTATGGAGTTAGAACACTGTTAAAATGCATTGAAAGAATACAAAATACACATTCACAAGGCCGTATAATGAAGCAATAGTTGCATCTACCTCAATCACTGTTGAGAACAAACGTGATGCAATCAAGGCTAAGGATGTACCTTGAAAACATAAGGCATGGAATTTAATCTGACAGATTCATTCAAGAAACACAATTTTATCCAGAGATGCAAGAGTACGGCCCCATTTACCATCTATGCTTTCTGTTTTTCTACTCAACAAAAAACAAACATTTTTTCTGTGTTTCTGTTTATGTTTATAAAATTTTGGAAAAGAAAAACACATTGTTTTCCTGTTGTGGAAAAAATAAACGGAAAAACCGAAACAATAAAAGCTGTTTTTACTTCCGGTTTTTTTTTCGTGCTACCCCTCTCTGCCTCCCAACTTCGTACTCTCCCCAATCACTGTCTCTCATAGAACCACCCCCATCCCTATCAAACTACATTCTCTCTTTTAAAATTTGCCAAAAGTAAACAATTTCTCATTTTGCAAGGACTAATATTTCCTTGTACTAGCCTATTTGCTAGAGATGAAGACTCTTTATGCATGAATTGATTTATAGATCTGAAAAGGTAGTGGTGCATTTTAATAATTCTAGTTTTTCCCCAAAAAAACTAACAAAAACATGTTAATAAGTTTTTCTTATTATTTTGTATGGAAAAACAATAAGAAAACTTGAAAAAGAAACGACAAAAATTAAACATAAACAGAAATATACAAGCTTTGGTAAACAGGGCAAGTTATATTGCTTTGAAAACATCTTAAGATCTCAGTTTGCATCCAACAAGGAAAAGAGTGAGAACATATCATGTGACTGATATCAAAGAGCGTTCAGACACTTGCATGGGCAGTCCATGAAGTGTCATAAATTAAGTTTTAAGTTTTAAGTTTCAGTTATTTGGCTTAATTTACTTGCTATTATTCAGTTTTTAATCTTTTAAGTGAGCGGAAAAGGGAATTATCCACTTCTAGTCATCGAACAGTTTCTTCTTCTTTTAATTTCAATAGTATGCCTATATGAAAAAGAAAGGCCCTCGTCATAGTGAGGCCTTTGAGCTGAATTAAAAACAGATTATCTGTAAATCTTTTCCTTGGTTTTCCTTCGGTTCTTGCTGCAGCACAATGTTTCATTGTTGATAAAGGACAAATACACTCAATATCACAAGCTATACAATTTGAAAGTACTTACGAAAATGAAAGCATATTGCGCACTTTGGGCGCCGTAGGCATTTCCATAAACAGCGAATTGGAGAAGAAGGAAATACGCCTTCTAGCTTCAAGGTTAGATGGTACATCCATGGCAGACTCTTTCACAGTAAGTAATAGATCCAGCCTCTTTATCTGTGAGGATATATCAATATGAACTTATTCCAATTTTTCAAAACAATTGGGCGGAAAGAGATGCTGAAATTAGTTCGTTATATATCTCCACCAATTATAACCTTTTCTTTCCATGCTTCTGTTTCTTGGACTGGGAAATTTATTGCTCCAGCAGACGCAAATAATTGATACTGCTGATCAAGGGGTGTCATCCCCTCATAACCTAATCCTCCATGGATTGAATCTACCAAATTACTGCATGTGTGAAATTAAAATTAGAATGGAACTAAGACAGTAATAAATTAAGGATAAAACAACATCAAGATGTTTAACCTTGATATATTATCTTCCATCATTATATCCCTTGTCACGACTTCCAGCATGTCCTGGAAACAAATCACAACTTGATCCCTGTCGTCCTTCTTATTCTCCAACTGCAAACATTCAAAACAATACACCAAAACCAAGAAAATTGCCAATTTAGTAAGGATTAATAAAAGAAATTGTCTCCTAAAATTACAATAACAAGGCATTTTTTGTAAATTAAAAGGTTGTTTCACGAGTTGCTTAACTTCGAATAAATGTCCATTGACGTATACTAAAATATTTATTTGCACACATTTCTCAGTTCTATCTTTGGTAGTTCAGTGACGAGTTCTGCTATTGTATGTTCCAAGCACTTACCAAATATTTGATAAGCTTGACAAAGTGGGCATAGAGACTAGGAAGAGCGCTCATCTTATATTCAATTAACAAATCGCCTGCATCTATGTGCTTCTCAACTTCTGAAAATACATATTCTATAACCCTGGAAAAGTGATTTAGACAAAAATAGGCAATCGTGTCAGAGTCACAATACAGCATTTAAAAAAGCCTTGGTTTCAAATTTTGATTTAGTTATACGACAAATTGATCAAATTATAGCTTACTCTTTTTCACGATCTCCCTGAACCAAAAACTTTATAATATTACGAAAAGAAGCATAGCATTCTCGAACAGCACAAGACATGTAGTTATCAGCCCCCATTCTCTTTTTCAGCTCACGGTCCTTGCCATTACTGTCCTTGGCCATGTCCAGCGCAATTGGGATCTAGCCAGTTGACACAAAAAAGATACATAATCATCAGGAACTCGCAAAATTTCTAGTAAGTCAAGACATCATCAAATAAAATCCCCAAATTATTTTATTACAGCAAGTGGTTGGAATGGATGAGCCAAAACACCCATACTGAAGTACCCATCAGAGACCACATACAATTATCACTATTTATTTACCACAGTACAATTATCACTATTTGACACACGATGACACCATTTAAAGGTGAAATAAGATTAGAAACCTAGAGCTAATACACAGAGGGATTTGTAAGGCAAGCCACAATTTAAGTTATAAATGTTACGCTCTTCTGACTTGATATATTGAAGAGAATTCAATAAGTTGACCTTCAAAGAGCTATTCAACATATTGTTTCACCCAGCCGACAAGACAACTTCTTATGCTTTTTGAGCTTTTCCGTCTCTAAACAGGAGTCTCACTCACAAAAGAATTAAGAACGAGAGGCCTGAATTCACACAAGAAGTTTGCTAAAAGAAATTCACTCAACATGGTCTCTGGAGTTACTATCTTTATTCAATGGAACCAATCAATTAACAAATCTTGCTTGAAAACTTTCTCAACATTGATCTGGTTTAACTTACTACCACCAGCAACCATTAGGTAGAGTCTGTCTTCGGGACGCTAATAAATCATTCCATTACTGTTGAAATTGCTTTCTCAACTAGTCTCTTTTTAAGCAACTCAAAACCTAATTTCAAGTAACTTAGGAAGACTATAAATATACCCATTTTCTTAAGATGGTTTCGCGAAACAACTTTGGTTTAACAAAATAAAGTCATCGTTTTTCTCCACATGAATGAATTCCATCATTTTCCTATCAATGCCACATAAATTCTGTTCACGGGTTATTTGAAAAGGTAACACGATAACATTTTACGCCAGAGAACAAACCTTGCTAGCAAGCAGGAATGGAGGCCATTGAGTGAGATCCAAATCACGGTCAGCCCAATATGGAACAAGCAAAAGGTCCATTTCCCTGATAGTACACTAAGTTATACATATTACAAAAGATTATGCAAAAGAAACACATAACAGAGAATCCACTGATTCGTTTAAAGACAAAAAGGGAAGGCAAAATAGCAGAAAAAATGAATCATAATTATCATAAAGAAGTTTACAAATCTTCCCACGTTTGCAGTTTATTACCTGTCACTTATGAGATCCTCTTCTCTAAAGCTGCTGATTATTGTGTTCCACAACTGGGCAAATCTTGCTGCTGCTTTTTCTTTATTTGATGGAACCTGAATAATAGTAGACAACAAAAAAAAATCTAATTCAGAGTATGGGGCTTCAATTTTTTTCTACAATTATAATCTGCAAGGTTCATCAAAACTATCAAGGGAAGATTTGAGTAACAAAAGAGATAACCGTAGCAAAGTTCCGTGATAAAGTGGCCTTGAGCCCTTTCTTTTTAGGTTCAGTCCTTTCCTCCGGAATTAAGCCGGCATTAAAAGCACAAGGTAGCGATTCGAATCTAGACCTAAGCATTCCTAAAGTTCGAATCTGGAAACAATAGCACATAATAAGAATGCTGAATTTAATCTGAAAGGTCAGAAATGAAAATAAATAAATAAATAAATAAGCATAGGGTAGATCGACAACTAGATCCAATTCTGATGAACTCTTAAAACAAACTCAAGCAAATTAAGGAACTACTGTATATTCTTACATGTGACAATGAAACAAAATATACCACTAGAAGTAAAGACACAAAATAAAATTATCACAAAATAAAGATAATAAATTGTCTTCACCTCTCCCAGACGTCTAAATGCACCATAGATACCCCCAAATATGGTGGAGAATATAGCATACCAGATCTGGACATCCATAAAATAAACCTACAAACAAGAATGGTATTAGATAATTGTCGTGGACGGCCAAACCACAAAGAAAATACAAAAAGATGGAGCAAGGGCTGTAAGGAGCATAAACATACAAGTATAACCGGAGCCCAGATAGCAATCACGACACCAATATTATTCCTTGCTGCAAAACAAAGTAGACCATAAGAGAACAGTTCTGAAAATAACACAAGAATAAGAGCTTAGAAGTCGCCACCACTTATTAAGGTTAGTTACCACGAGGAAAGAATTCATGCCACTGATAATCTGATATATGGACACTCATGACAGCTTTGGTTGGACCAACAAGAGGCTTTATCTGCAACGGATGAAGACGTAAAACAAATTAAAAAGTTAAAAGGCATCCATATTTCAGAGTTTGTGAAATTCAACTCTAAATTTGTTCCAGGTTCGGTTATTACTCAAGGATGGATACGAAAGGAACACTACATAGTTTTATCAACATATCAAGTAGGCAGTGCAAATTCACATGCATAATTCTTGACATATACAGAAGAAAATGCAAATGAGAAAAGAAAATCACAGACAAATCCTTAAAAAATAAAGGTAAATTAGCTTACATACTTAAGTTTAGGGCCAACAAATATCCAAATACAGAAAGAGAACATTGGAATAGAAAAAGTGAGAATATTTACAGAAATTAATAGGGTTCGGTTTCCTATTTCAAAGGAAATATAAATATATATTATACGACATGCCCATAGCCACAAATTCCTGAAGTGTCCTCTCAGTTTGTTTTTCTTTTTTTGGCAAAAAAGAAAAATCTTTGGAAGGTATAATCTGGTTGAGATATTCTCCCCACTAGTAATAGAGAACTTCACGTTCCACCACTACCCATTGAGTAAACAAGCACCAAAAGCACTAAGGTCTATATTGGTCAACAACTATAATCTTTTAAACATCAACACCCAGCCCAACTATTTTGCAGTATGCAGTTGGGAAGAAAAAAAAAAGGTGGTCCAAAGCGAGAAACCCTCTCAAATCTCAAGAACTCTGATTTGGCATAGGAAAAGTCAACTCACTAGTAATATTGATCAATAAAAGTAGAATCCAAAATATATGA
>MKEJ01043824.1:0-10497 GCA_001753735.1 Embelia ribes | reverse complement strand
AAACAGGGCAGGCCACCTCTTTTCAAAAAAATTCCTAAAATATTTGAGTCATGCAACTAGACCATATGTGTTACAAAATTTTCTTATTTTGTCTAATTTGTAATAAGAAATAATTACTTATTTCCACAACAATATAGTTTCTTTAACTAATGACTTCAATTTAGTTATGTATTGTGTAACCCTTCTATTGCTGTTCCTCAAATGCTAGAAATTGTTCCGAGTAATTAGATTCGAAAATTCAAGGCCACGTGCAAAAGAGATTGATTTATGAACGACAATATATCATACTTTGATTTGTTTACTTGTATGCATTATAAAGTTTGGAATACACAACAATGGGAAAATTTGGAAAACGGAGGTGAATAAATTCAAAATTTAACGTAAATTTTGCAATATTCTACTACTATTTGCAAAAAGAAAAATAAATTCACACACGCAAAGGGGGGAAAAAACAAGATGCCCCCACAAAAGACCAAAAAATTGAAATAGGGGCATAGTGGGTGGTTTAATATTCAACAAAGTACTTTGAAACCAGTATTGGAGGAGCTGGATAGCATTTTGTATATAATGGATATAGCTATTTTTCACCAAATTGGTGGTATGTAGGGTATATATGTTAATGAATTAAAGGGATGAAAATATATGCTCAATAGATCTGTGTAGAAAAGTACTTAGGCTGACGTGTGTAGGATTTGTTATTGGAGGGGGCCTCATTCTAATTATCATGTTTCTAATCATTAGGTTGAGGGACCTAATTAATTAACACAAAATTTATAATTTCACGTGTGGAGAGCATAGTAGCATACAGAATTTAGGTTGGGGATGTTTCTATTTTGTAAACAAACATTACTAAATTATGTAGCAACGTTGCGTTTGAGAGGAAAAAATTTGAAATAGATGAGGATCTAAATGTTAACGTGTATGTCTTATTTAGTTTATAAATAAGTTCAATCATATATATAGTGTAGCGTTGTGATAACATAACTATTTTTTTTTTTTCAATTCACTATAGCTTTAATATTATTGAGATAAACCGACATTTTGAACAACCATGATTTCAAGTACCCCATGTTGTGTTTCCGTGATCTAAATTCCTTCAAACAAAATGAAGAAGAATCTTGATATTCACTAACTTGTATAATAACTAGTTTGAGTTAACCTTAAGGTTGGTTATTTTCCTTTGTTAGATGAACATGAAGTTCAATCAGTTAGAACTTGCTAGGGAAAAGCGAGAGGTTGCAAAATGGGTGCAAATAGCCAATCAAAACCTCTCCGACGGTCAACAAAGAAGATATATGGAGAATAAAGTTGCGCATGGTAACTACTCGTGTTAGGGTTCAATGTGTCTCTTTGAGCCATTCTTTTGTAATTCTTCATTGTTAATTAGAGAATTAGAGTTTGTTGCTTGAAGATTAAGCAAAGTTTTGACCCCTTTAGATTGAACCCCGTTAGGAAATTCCTACCTCGTCTTAAGAGATATAGTCGATGCCTTGACTAACGCCATGCAATTAACATGAGATCCTTGGATGCAAATTGAAATCTAAATTAGGTATCTGAAAAAATTATCCAAATCAACGAGTGTCATGCTTCTGGCGAATGTTGCACTCCCTCGTATATATCTCCTCATTGGGAGAGAGAAAATTGGTATATTAGTCAATCGGAGGAGGGACTCATGTAACGCGCTTCTTCTCTTTTACCAAAATACTGAACTCACCGAAACTTAATCCAGCCTCTTTTTTCCTTTTTACCATACAATTTTTCTTTCTATCGAAGTAATTATCTTGGATATTAAAACTTTTGATTTAACTTCTGTGAAGTCGCGTTATAGTTGGGTGGTTTTTGCGTAGCAACGGTAATTTCTTCCCGAGTCATGAAAGAATGTACGTTTGCAGTGCCACTAGGGTTAATTTCACCAAATGATTTAAGGACTTGATATTGTTTCTTGCCTCGGTGCTTGCTAGTGCGCATCATATTCTCCGATCCAGTCAGATTAAGATTCTAGCATGACACGAGCATTTCAAAGAGAGAAATTTGCAATATTTCATTTGAAGATTTATATATGTCCGTCGAGATCGGACTTGAAGTTTTGGATGTTAATGTTATCAAGGCATGCTGATCATCGCTTAACAAAAAAACAATCCAATGTAGTACTTAATATATATTAATAATTTTTCATCACCTTAAAAGAACTATTACTTTGAATTAATTTCATTTAAAATGTATATTGGCTACTTGTGATCACTCCCCCTCACTCCTCCCTCCAACAATAAGTTGGTCAAGCCACCAAAGACATTTTAGCACACACTCAAACCCAGAGTGAAGAAAACTCCAAAGGTATCACGTGAAGGCAATGCAAGTCACAATCTTGGGCCACAAAAAGATTTATCTACACATACAAATCACCAATGTTAAAAAGGAAGGGGGGGAAAAGGCAAATAAATAAAAAATTAGAAAAAATAAAAAATATAGGAGATAAAAAAATATTGTCATGAATCACTATCACCTTTCTATTATTAACATTTTATTGCATAGGAAAACCTTTTTCCCCCTATTGGAAGTTATTTCCACTTTATTCTTACTCGTTACCATCTTTTATATGTCCCATAAGTTACATATCTTTGAATGAAAGGGCAGAAGGGTCACATCCAAAAGTAGTTGGAGCCTCTGGCATAAATACTCTATACCTTAAGATCATTTTTTAATCTTGACAATTGTGATAATTTTTTAAATCAGAATCGTGGGATCTAATATAAATTTAATTCAATTGTAAAAATAAATTGTATGTGAAAGATTCCCATTAATTTTGAATTGGAGAGCCATTAGTAGGAAAGTAATGGGTCCACTTTTTGAGTTTTTTCCCACTTAACGTATTTGATGAGAAAAAATGGTGGTGGAACAATGAGAACCCAAAATATTTTATTAAGAAAATGTTAAGAGAATATTGTAATAATGAGATATTATGAGTTCTTTGATTTTAGTCGGCTAGTGAATGACTCATCTCATTGAGTAAGATATCTTTTGAGTTGTTTGTGAAACGTTCTATAAGGTTTCAATCACAAGTTGTTGTTACTGTTTGTGCATTGTCATACAAAAAGATTAAGTGGACAAAATTATTTTGATTATTATAAAAACTATATTAATGTAACTGTATTTCATTACTTGCCACATGCAAAAGGCAATAAATAAAATTGGATATAAGTTCATGCCCTAGCGATAAATTACGTCTATCGTCACAATATACTAATTTTGCCACTAAATCACACATTTGTTAAAGTCCTAGATTTTCTCCCTTTTTTTTTTTTTTGGGATGCCATTAAATTATTTTGAACGAGAATATATTCTACAAAGCTTAAATAAGTAGATGTTGTCACGATAATGCAATTAATTTGGTGGCATTTTATGTGGACAAAGAAAATTTTCCAAATGAGTTGTGCACACCCAATTCTAAATGCAATAGTTTCTTAATAAAATTCTTAGTATTTGGTATCATTTTTTATTTAGAAAAAAAAAAGTAACTAATTTCTTATGGCTATTCCTCACCATCGATTAATAGTTGAACCCACTTGTATGTTGAGGGCCAATATTCATGGGGCTATAGTATTTTACGTGTTTTTTTAATTTTTATCCATTATTCGTGTACAGATTGTCAGAAAAATGTGCAAATTTTAGTGTTGCGATGGTCAGATAGAAAGCGATTGGTCGATATAAAATTTAAAGGTTACCAACCATATAAAAATGGCCAATCAATTGCATGATTTAGATGATGGCCCACCAACTCATACTGTTTGATTTACATAAAACTGCATACACCCAATGATGATACAATAGTTTGCTTTAAACAATAGTTAGTATCCTTAAGATTGCATAAGGTTTTATATTAGTTATTTACAGTATATATTTAATCTCGTTCATTATAGTTCTATCCGAAGATGTTCATCCATGCTTTGAAATGGTATAGTGTACCTTTCAACATTTTTTTTTCCATACATTTTGTGCTTCGTTTTTTCGTTATGATATATGTACATATATGGATATCGTCCCAAAGAAAAGAAACCCAAAATACCTAAAAGAGAAAATTAAAGTTGTAACACTAATTCACAATCCAATGAGAGAAATATTATTTTAGCGAAATGTTCTATTCGACAACATGCTAAGTATAGTCATGTTTATCGTAACTTATTGAGTAACATTTTTTTTTTTTTTTAACTTATTGAGAAATCTTAGGCATCCATTATTAGTGTGAACTTTATAAGCTTGTAACACATATTGCATGAGCAAGATGGGCTGCTCAAATTGTTATAGAGTCGCGATTTGTTTGTCGAAGTAAGTTCACTTGTAAGTATAGTTGAATCTGGTTCAAATTTTACGTAAACTTAAACCATTTAAGTGAAAGATAATTGAAAAAATAAGAAGTGAGGAGATGCTGATTCTTTTTGCTTAAGTAAACTTGTTTTATACTAATTGTAAGCACATCTTTTCTCTGCAGCAATAAAAAAAAATTATTTATCGGCAATAAAAAAAATTATGTAATCACATAAGTGGAGGAAACCTTAAAATCATCTTTTTAGAGCACAATATGAGACCAAAGGGGACTCAAATTTCCCTTTTGTTTGAGACCCTTCCGTATATGATTGGCCCAATAGATCAATTTTAAAATTAATTCAATGGTTTTTGATCAAACTAGTTTTAAAAAAAATAAGCATTCGATCAATTTTAAAATCGATTCAACAATTTAGAGGCTAGATCTGAGCAGCACCCATCCTTCTTTCAATTTGTTCTAGTTGTGGAGATGTCATGATGAACCACTGAATGATATCATAGGAGAATAGTATGTAATCTTCAAATCAATNNTTGAAAGGGACTCACAATCACAGAGAGATGGAATAGGCATCTATCAAAAGCTCTCTCTTATTGAGGACAACACACTACTGAGATATGTGGGGCTCTTTTAGATAGGGACATTTGATCAATATCACCCCCCACAAAATGTCTATTTACAAAACAATAATTTCTCGTATAAAATTTTGTGGTTGTTGAAAAATCGTATCTCGCGATTGGCACTAGCATTACTCGTTACAATGCTGGAGATATTATCTAATGCAGTTACATCACCGCGAATATGGCATTCGCGATATGTAATGTATACCTAGTGGTGATCACATAATTGCTCAGCAAGAGTATGAAGTTCATCCTCGACCGAGTAGGTTTTCTAATCGTGTGTTATCCCTTCCTTCCACGAGATGAAATGTTAGATATGTAGCACCATCCAATGCATTGGCAAGAGGTCCTTAAGTGCCCCCATTAGATGCCCGTATGCTCGATAGTATAGAAAGGCAGGCTTGGAAACATGGCTGCACCTGATTGGGGGATTCTGGTGCATTGTTAGCTACCCTAGTATGCATTTTCTGACGATAATTAAGAAGTTCAATCATCATCCATGGAGAGATTATATAACTGCTCCATCCATCGAAAGATCAATCCATTTTCTAAGGATATTAAGGTTCCACGCAAATTTGTTTGAGCAGCTATTTGATAACGTATAGCAGGTGCTGATGTGTAGGCCATTGAATGATAATGAAAATTATCAGCTTTGCGCATGTGTAGAAGCTAGTATTTCCCCTAGCTACAAACCAAAGCATGCCCCCAACTTTTACAATATGAATAGATGTATACATTTGTATGAGTTCACAAGTTTAAGATGTCTCCAACAATGTCATTTCATGTCAAACAACAATGGGTTCACTTGTACATTGATTTTTCTAACCCCCTCTTTACAGAAAGGATATCACATGGGGGCATGGTCACAGTCAATACAAGATGCTATAAGATGCTTCTTGTTCTCCTTTCTCTAAAGAAAATTATAATTATTTTGAAATATATGTCCACATTATTTAAGCTTCATAATGCATGTTGAGAAAAAAGAGCCAACATAATTGATAATACAAATGTGCATTCTATGATGTAACAATATCAATTCCTTTACTAAGAAAAATGTTTACAATTTTTGTTTTGTCAATTACCTATATACTGATGTGTTATACTACATAAGGACATAAGCTTATGCATTTATTTGATTGCACATTTCAAGCAAAAAAGAAAAAAAGAAAAAGAAAAGAAATGAAAAGAAAAGAAAAAAAATACTCTTCACAAAAATTAAATGCGTCATTTTTGAAACTTTATAATGTTAATTTTGGTCAAAAGAACGATTAACCTCAGGTTAAAACAACCAGACAAATGCAAACAATATTTCAAATAGAAAAGCAGAAAAAAGTGAGCTTAATATATACTGTATTTCCATTTAACTTAATTGTGGTTGCTTCATAGATTTTCTTTATACCATCAACATATTGTTTACATTCATTGGGCCTACCTGTCCTTTTGTATAGTGGTTAAAGTTGGTCAAAATTAAAAACTTGGTACCTTGTGTACTATCTTTAGCTTATGGTACAAGAATTACTCTTCAAGTTAGGACACTTAAAATATTTGTGATTGATATTATGTGGCTAGTGCATTGGGCTTATCTAAATGTTCAGCTAATTATGATTTTTAGTCTTTGAAAAATGAGATCCTAGAGACTTCTAATTGGAAAGGAAGTCAATTATTTTTATTGTAATACTGTATTTTAAGGACAAATTATTATAAATTGAGGATAGTTTGTTCTTAATATTTTAATTCATTTTTAGTTAATATTAGTTGCAGTGCCCTTAGTGTATAGTAATTTGATCTTCAAAACACAGTAATTCCGTATAAAAAAAATTTATGTCTTTGCAATAATAAAAAAAAAAGGTTCCTTGTATTGAGAGCAAATCCATAATAATTTTCTGGAAATTAATTTTTAAAATTAAAACTCAGGAAACCTACAGCCAAACATGTATTTTGGACAAACTACAAATTGTGTGATCCATTGTATGTGTCTACGTAAAAGAAATATTTTTCACATTTATTTTAATCTTTTCAAATGATAAAACAACTTATCTAAAGAAAGAGGATAAAAAAAAAACTATAGGGGAAAGGGAAGAAACTCTTTTTTTCTATTGAGAATTAAATTTTTTCTTAATATATATATATTTTTTTATTTAGAGGGTTGATAATGAGATATCTACTCAAGTTTCACAAGCGTCTTGTATGTTAAACCCATTTAAGTTCTAATTAATAAGAAAGACAAGATTTAAATATTACAAAAAACCTAAACTTGCAGATATTATAATTAATTTGTCATTATGATTCTGCATTTTATATTTGTCTAGTGTATCACAGATAGTAGAAGCTGCACATATTTTAAAATTTAAGAGCAAAAAATATTGAGAGAACTGAAAAAATGGTTCAAATAACAATACATATATTTTTTTTTATAGACAAAAATCTTTGAAATAACAATACGAAACATTGCTAATTCTAAGTTAGTAGTCAAAAGTAATATTGCCAGATACTTTTTCAGGGTTTTATTTACTAGTACTTTGCTATGAGAATATTAAACACCAGTGGGAAAACTCTATAGATCCCTTTTTCCAAGTCCTAAAAAAATGAAATAAAAAATTGTGAAATAGATGGGACCCTAGCAACAAACAGTTTCCCAATTTTTCAAAACAGAATCCACTCATTTTTCAGACACTTTTTCATATGTCTGTTTCTTTGGAAGAAGAGTGCCAGACTTAGTACAAGCTGATATAATACTTTTAATCATAAAAATAAAATTTTGTAATAAAAAATTCTAAAAATAATTTTATAATTTTATTTTATTTTTTTTGTAATAATAAAATTATTCTTCACCCTTACACTTCTATGAGAAGTATTAGATACTCATCTTTATGTTAATTTAACCAGCCTAAAATAAAGAGAGACTATGATTCTAGTGGATACCTGGAAGTTGAATTGATATTATCTCGTATGTATGGTATATTTTGTGAAAGAAGCAATACCAAAATTTTGAATTGGCATAATTGCTTTGTGGACCAAATTTGAAAAGCCTAGCCAAATGCAACACAAGATTTGTGGAAGAAGATTATACTAGAAATAAATTTTTTATTTTTTGTACACATGTCGGCAAAAATTTCCCAAGACTAGCATCTTCTTCTTGTTTAAACAAGTATAAATCCCAAGAATTTAGTGTCGATTAGCAGTGCATGCAACTCGAAAATTTATGAGAAGGTTATTTATTTTTGTACCATTCTCGCCAAAACACATTATGAGGTGTTATTCTAATGCGATCTGGTTCATAAGTATTGGTCTATGATTTCACCCATAAGAAGTGACTCGTTTTGTTGGCACCCAATTAAGACAGATAGCACACATAGCAGAAAATTATGTAAAGAAATATAAAATTGTTTGTGTGGATTTTTTCTTAATAATAGAATTAGTACACATAAAATTGCAACATAGTCATTTTTACAGTCCGACTAAAAAATACGAAGGATTAATTTCTCTATTAATATAATTTTGTTCAAAAAAATTATGCATCCTAATGTATGGCTGGAAAATTGGCATTTAATATATATATATATAATGTATGTATGTATGTATTTTTCAAAAATCAGATTTTGAAATTAAAAGAGATGGATAGTCGGAATGCCCAACAAGGTTTTAACAGGAACATGAGTTGTGTATATTAAATTAGGCCTATCGTATGGTATATTTAGTGAAAGAAGCAATATAAAAGTCATAGAGTTGGGCCTGAATATAACCATCACTTATTAGACCAGAAGAAATAACACAATACGGCCCAATAAATATATACAGAGAGAAAGAGAGGTAGAGAAATGAGGGTTGGGAATTTTACCAGTTAGCCGGTAAGAATGTAAATGATCCGAGGCCATTCATTAACAAATTCAAGCTCGACTTGTTAAATGTTTAGTTTGGACTCGTTCATTTACTAAATGAGCCAAGTTTGAACAACAAAATATGGTTCATCAGACTCGGCTCGTTAAGGGCTTCAACTCGTTTGATTCATGTATTTGTATATATATATTTGAAATTGGATGTGTTAATTTATATACATAAATACATATGTTCATAATAAATCTAATAAATTAAAAAAAACTTATCCTATTACCTAAATAATATATTTTTTAAATAACTTTACCTATTCATATATATATAATTGGTTTGAAAAAATTATAAAATATCGTAACTATTTGATATATGCTCTATTATGTGGTTATTAGTTGACGATTTTATAAAAAAAATCAGTTAATAATATTTATTTTACTGTTTAATTGATAAATAATAAATAATATATATTGATATAAAAAAATCAAAATATTCATAAACAGGCTTTGACTCGACTCGGGCTCGTACGAGTCGAGCCTAAACAAAAAATTAGGGTTTGTTAAGGAAACGAGTCGAGACTGAGCACACCTTCTAAATAAATGAGATGAGTCTGAACAAACCAGGGTTCGGCTCTGCGCTGCTCATTTACAACCCAATTATCCACAACTCGATCCTATTCTATTCAAAAAAAGTATATTTGACCTTACCCGAAACCCGAGTTCTATTCGTTCCAGATCCTACTTGTCGGATATCCCTATGCCCCGTGCAACCGACTGATATCTGACTCGACCTAATCGACTCAACTAATCGGAACACGAACCCCTATATTAAAAATAATACATAAATTCATATATATGTGCTTGTGTGTGTGTGATTAATGTAATTATATATATGTAGAATTTGTAATTTGTTATGGAATCACACTTCAGTATGCATTATAAATTTAAACTTAATTATAATTTATTGAACAGTAAAGTTGTACACTTTTATTTAATTAAGCAGTGAATTTTTTCTTAAATATTTGTCAAAAATTTTATTTTATCCATTATTATATAATTTTAAGTCATATTAATACTTAACAAAAAAAAAAAAAGACATATAACAAGCAGGAAAAAAAACACACCCATTAAACATATTATAAAAAATATAAAAATATTATTAAAATAATAGGATAAAACCCAACACCATCAGAGTCGAAACTCGAAGTTATCCCCGGGGAACATTTCTTTCCGTTTGTTATTCAAAACCCAACGAACCCAAAATTCGCGGATCGGGTCGGATAAAATCGAGATGGGGATCGATGGTGGATAAATTTAAAAAAAAAAAAAAAAAAGATCGGTGGTGGATGACGTGTCCCTGCGCGTGTACAGTTAATACAGGTGCGGCCGACGGTACCAAATTGCAACCAAGGAGCCACGTCAGCGTTGCCAATGCTCTTGCCGCTCTCTTATCAACTATGATGATTTATTTGATTTACTCACAGGTCACAAGTATTTTCAGTTTCGTCATTTTACAAATTGAAAAAAGGATAGTAGTTTAATTACGCTTGTGTTTGATTTAATCATCAAATTCTTCTCATTACTTGGATTTCTTGTGTTTGTTCAAGTCCAATGATTTTGGTCTCCAATCTTATTAATATGATGGTTTATTTGATTTACTCTGCCCGTTGTTAGTACTTAGGCAGGTGGGATTATCCCATTTCGGCTGGGAATGCTAGTGCTTATCAAAATT
>MKEJ01043814.1:0-10220 GCA_001753735.1 Embelia ribes | reverse complement strand
TTTCAGTGGACGACGGATGGAGGATCTAATTGTGGTTAATTTAACTTGGGAGGTGGTACTAAATGATGATCATTTTCGATATTTAGGATTAGTTCTTCAAAGTAACAATGAGATAGAAAGAGATGTCAATCACAGAAGCCAAGCAGGATGGATGAAATAGAAAAGTGCATCCAGAGATTTATGTAACCATAATATACCTCCACAGTTGAAAGGAAAATTTTATAGGGTTGCAGTACAACCGACTTTATTGTATGGAAGGGAGTGTTGGGTTACTAAGAAATAAGATAACACAAGATGGGTGTAATTGAGATGCGTATGTTGCGATGGATATATGGTAAAACTATAAAGGATATGATTAGAAATGAATAGATTTAGGTTAAGTTAGGAGTAACACCTATTGAAAATAAGATGAGAGAGTCGTTTAACCATTTAAGATGGTTTGAACATATAAGAAGAAGACCAATGAGTGCACCAGTTAGAAAGTGCAAGAGTATTGGAGTAAGAACGAACAAAAAAGACAAAGGTATATCTATACCTATATGGATACAAATATTACAAAAGTATATGCATATTATAATGTTGGACGAGAAAATGACTTTCGATAGGAATGAGTGGCGTCGAAAAATTTACGTCTACGACTCGACGTGATATCTTATTTTGTTCCATTTAGTCTACCCTAATCTATTGGAATTTTCAAGGCTTGGATGATGATGATGATAAAAATATAATTTAGCTTAATTGTGGTTTGCTTATCAACTTTTTATGTAGGAACAAATGTTTTTGATAAATTTTCGATAATTTTTCAAAGTGAACAGTCGATTTTACCCTTTTTCCAGCATTTTTTCTGCTTTTCGTTAGAGGTACAAGTTAATTACGGGTAGTAGGCCTCTCGATAGCCTTGCATACCATATGCACGTAGTAACTATGATATAAATTTCATGTTTTTATGCTAAGTTAATATATATTAAGGTAAGGTGTAAGCTATGCAAATTATAGTTGAATTTTATATGATGGTATTGTTTGGTGTCATGTACAATAATTTGGGGTTAGATATATATGGAAATTTATAGATACAAATTAAGTTTAAAATTAACATGTGGAGTACATGCATACAATAGATATAAGGAGAATAGTTAGAAATGATTAAAAGTATGGATACATTGGATATAAAAATTATGGTTTATAGAAAAATCTAGAGTAACAGAGAATGATTATTAACTTGTGAAATTGGGTGTGTTGTTTGTTTGGGGAATAAAGATATTAAGGGATGATCTTGCATGCCATATTTTGAGAAAATCGTTAGAATTACGGATAAGAATAGAAATTGTATTAAGAAATAAATAATATGATTTGTATAAGATGTCATTTATAAAGGATAAGAATAGAGTTTGTATGAAGAGAAAAAGAATATGATTTGTATAAGATATTATTTATAAAGGGTAACAGTATTTGATAATAAAATGATGGCGTAATGATTAACTTGTGTGGTATGTATGAATACATTTTGCTATGGGTTGAAAATCATTATGGGGTATGTTGGTTGTATTGGCTGGAAGTCAGATGTAGTGTATTGTGGTATTACACCAGTCTAAAAGTAAATAGAGAAATATACGTGGAGCATACTTTTGGTATTGATTGGAGAAAAAAAGTATTTATTATTGAGCAATATATAACATTTTTGTACGCCAGGTATGAGATTCCCCATGCTTGGAAATCTTTATTGCGTATTAATATTATGCAGCGAGATGAGAGTACATGCGAGAAAAATATATCAATGTTTCGTAGTTTTGATGAAATTTCTATTTTTAGGATACTACGACGGTCCCTTGCTCCTCGGGTTTCTACGATAGTCCAATATTAGTGCGGATTCAGTGACGGTCCCTTACTCCCTTGTGAATCTGCGATGGTCCCATAGTTTCATGGATTATGTGACAGTCCCATAGTCATTGGGGATTCTGAAACGGTTTCGTATACCTTGGGATTTTGTGACCGTTCCATATTCTGTAACAGTCCCATAACTTTAGGGTTATACTTGACTTATGTTATTTGTTC
The DNA here is from genome assembly GCA_001753735.1 of Embelia ribes. Classification (NCBI taxonomy): domain Eukaryota; kingdom Viridiplantae; phylum Streptophyta; class Magnoliopsida; order Ericales; family Primulaceae; genus Embelia; species Embelia ribes. The sequence goes on along the minus strand of MKEJ01043814.1, from coordinate 8,168 downwards.
AATTATCGGGTTGGTCGAATTAATTGGTCATGCTAATTGTGGTGCATTCAGTATGCGTATTGGTTGATCGTTAAGTGTTTTGCATTGTCAAATATATTTGAATTCTATATACTTAGTTTATTGATTGCATTACTTCTCATAACTAATCCCGTCAACCTCTTGCTTGTCAGCTGTGCAACTACTAATGATAGCACCCCAAGTGCCTTACCAACTTTTACACGTGTATAACAGAAGAAGCTCCATATAGGAGTTGGAAAAGAATGCGCATTTTGGCATATGTACATATAGATTTAAATCCTGTGAAGGCGGTATAAATATGTTTTGTCACGAGCCAAGTTTTCTTTTTCATCATGTTTGAAGGCACATAAAGTTTGTAAAACCCTATTTGACAAATCAGTGTTAACATATAATAATATTTGAGTCGCATGGTGAGACTAGAGGATTATGGGTGGTTATGGCAGTACTGTGTAGAGTATAATTTTTTCTTAAATTCACATGTGCTGGTTCCGTGGAATCTGGGGTGTGATAGAAATTGACCTAGAAACCAGTACCAGGAAAAACAAAATGGGAAAATAAAGAAGAACCAAGGGAAAGAGTAAGAAATATGCAAATCTACAAGGAAATAAGTAGGTAGACTTACGACTCCCAAGTCGCAAGATAAAATGGAATTGCTGAGATCACCCAGAACCAGAAAGTATCTCGTCCACACATAGTAGTACTCCCAAAGGCCAAGGCCTCAAGCTAAAGTAACATCCCACAAGAAGGAAAGAGTATAAGAAGATAAACTTATCAGGCCAAATAAAGATGGTAACAGAATAACATACCGCACAAGCAATCGCATCACACCCTGCCGGAAAAAAAAATATCTATCAATATTAAACACTGAAATACAAACCAAAACTTGCGGATCACGTAAGAGAAAAGGTTAACCATGATCAAAAAGCTCCCCCAATGGACTAGACGAATTCGTCCTCCTTGCTTGCTTGCCATCAACAGCATCAAAAGTCTGGCATTGGTTTAGATTTAGAGGTAAAAGCAGAGAACAAAGAGCAGGAGAACAGTTTGATTGCACAGACCAAATGACAGAATGCCACTTTGCCAAAATAGAGGCAAGGGATGGACAAATTTATCTAGAGAAGATAAAACAATGAAACTTGGGCAAACCTGATACAAGAAGAGAAGTAACCCGTGCGCAAAGTGAACCCATCTAGGAGGCGGCAAATCCAGTTGTGGAGAATAAATCTACATCACATCCACTTGAAACAATATAAGAACCACAAACCGGAAGATTGCTTAAATGTTATTTACAACTACTCCTTTCATCTCATTTCCCATTTTCTGGATAACACTATGGCTTTTTAGAGCTGGTAAAAAGTCAATAGTTAAACATTTTCAAGGTTCTACAACTAGATAACAAGAAATTTTCTAATCGAAGGAATACATTTGCATCGTTAACCAATTCAATGTGAACAAATGGTGCACCCAACCATATTTAGGGGAAAATACTGAAAGACCTTTCCATGGGAACAGTAAAACTGATATATGAAGATGTCTAATGTTTATCACATGAGAGGTCAAAACTCACATATCCAAGCAATGCAGAGATGCCCAAAAACATGAATCCTGTCAGTGTAATCTGGAAAAGAAAATTGTTAAAGAATGCTAAACAAAATATCAAAAAGGTAATCATCCTCTGATGATAATTAGATATTTATACACAGTAAAATAGTGAAGAAAATTACCATATTTGGTCTGGAAAAGCATCCATCACATGCAAAATACCAAAATAAAAAATAAAAAAAACAAGGAAAAAGTTGACTTTCAAGTTTGGAAATCAAATTTGATAAGAATAACAACACACACAAACCCCCAAAAAATAAAAGCCTTCTCTCAAACATGATGAAGCTGGACCATGATGTAGGCAAAGGGGTAAGAATGTGGCTTGATAAGTAGGAAAGGATCTTTGCTGTTAACTCTTATCAGTAGTTTGCTAAGACACCCTCTTCACCAAAGATAAATCATAAAACAATACTATTGAGAAATAGCTAAAGAGTTCTCACAATGTAGTTGGCCTTAAAGATAAACCTTAAGATGTATTACAATCTAAGGGCCTGGAAAAACACCTCATAAACTCTTAGAAGAATATTTACCAACTGCTTATACAATATAATCTGTCACAATTTCCAATAGTAGTCTGATATTTTATAGATTTCAAGCAATTATTCCACATAGTAACCCAGCAAGCTTATTCTCTTTTGTTAAGAGCAGATATCAAGAAATCAAAGTTCAAGCTCTTAGTTCTTAAGATAGTTGAATTATGGAGAAGATGTAGAGTATCAAGACATTTTATAACACATACAAACCCAAATGTATGAAACATTAAGTCCAAGAAGTTTTGCGAACTGCAAGACTCCAAAATCTTGTTCATTCTACAACGGCAATTCACCACCGAACAATAAATCGTGATGGACAAACAAGGAAAGTAATCCAACATACCCTGTAACCAGTATCCCAACACAACAGTCTTAATACTTAAAAAAATTCACCCGTTTTACCAAAGAAACTCATGATATAACAATAACTTATATCCACCAACAGAATGATTGCAATGAAACATGAAGCAAATACACCATACAAGAGATGCAAAATGAGTGAATTGAAGACTTACGGCATCCAAAGTGGGAAGAATGTAACAACTTTGGTCCAAAAGGGTTGCAATACATATTTTGCAACATATGAGTGATCCACTCCGCTGTACTTATATCGATGCAGTGCGGCAATTCCATGAGCTCCTATATACCCCATCTCGGCCAATAATACAAGTACCTAAGTATATAATGTCCTGCACAATTTACATAAAGAATTTGCAGTAATACCTAAGGAACCAAGTGCTTACAATAACGTCTTCATGCACGCAACTACACAAGTATAATTCAAACTATTATAAAACTAGAAATGTTGACCTGCCTAATTATACACAAGTTTAGCATCTTACTTTGATCTCCATATGCATACATAGCCATAAAGCTAAAGCACAAGGTGCTCCCTGTATTTCTTCCTCCATTGATGACAGAACAAGAACATTACAGAATTGAAAAACCAAAAAAGCACTCTCCCGCAACCCTAAATCATTGTTCTAGCCTAGCCTTTCGGGTTACTGGTGGAAATATTAGATCCTTCTGAACTGTGTTTTTATGTAATGAACTTCACTGTAAGTTGGGGGTATGTGTGCAAGATTTTATATTTATTTGGTCATCTATAAGATTTTAATTACAAAACCTTAAAGGATCATAGTTAAACCACATGAAATGGAATCAAATAAGAAATTCATTGGGGTGTTCCCTACTTGGTGCACTACATCGGATCCCGGGTGTGATGATAAATTAGCAAGGGTTGAGGCATTCCCTCTGCAAAGAGCTACGTCAGACTCCAGCTATAGTAATAAATTAGCAACGGCTAGGGCATTCCTTGAAAGCGACACGTCACATTGGCTCCCAGGTGTGGTGAAAAATAGACCAAGGTTCTCATATTTGCATGGACAGGTACGGATAAAGAAGTTGGTCCATGAAAATATGTTTCGTTTTGCATCTTGGAACATAAGGTCCTAGACTAGTTGACTTGATGAAATTGGAGAAGTCATGAATAGAAGAGGAATAAGTATTTTTTATCTACAAGAAACTAAATAGGTTGGTAAGAAATCTAGAAAGAGCGACGTGGGGCTATAAGCTATTGTACACAGGTAAGAATAAGAATAGAAATATGGTAGGAATAATTTTTTCCAAGAGCTTATAGAAAGATGGAGCCGAGGTGAAGAAAAAGAGCGATCAGATCTTACTTATTAAACTTGTGTTAGGTAAGGAGATTATAAATGTGCTAAATGTTTATGCATTTCAAGTAGGCATGGATTCTCTTATTAAACTTGTGTTAGGTAAGAAGATTATAAATGTTCTAAATGTTTATGCATTTCAAGTAGGCATGGATTCGAATACTAAGAGGAGAATTTGGGAGGATTTAGAGGAGGAAATACCGGAATACCTAATGAAGAGAAATTTTTCCTTGGAGGCAATCTAAACAGACGTGGGTGGAAGTTGAAATGGTTTTGAATGTGTACATAGGGGATATGGTTTTGGAGATAGAAATAGTGTTAGAGATTCCATTTTAGAGGTTGCTATGCAAGGATTGTAAAGTTATTCCAAGAGGGTGCATAGATTCTTAGTTTTGAATGTTTGTATACAAAGCTGACAAAAGAAAGAGAACAGAATTCAAGAACTGAGGACAGAGTGGTAGAAGTTAAAGGATATGGAAATGATAACCTTTAATCACAAGGTAATTAAAGAGGCCGATTGGGAGAGCGAAATAATATAAACACAATGGGAGCGAAGATCACACTGTATAAAAAGAGTGGTTTAGGGGACACTTGGCGTATCTAGGGGAAGACTGCCCCCTAGAAAGGAATCTTAGTTGTAGATCGAAGAGATGAAAGTAGTGGTTAAAGCAAAGCAACAAAATTATAGAGAGTTAAAAAAAAGTGTCACGATAATTAAGCTTATAAGAGATACAAAAAAACAATAAACGCAGTTAAAAAAGCATCCACTATGTAAAGTCCAAAGTTCCTAATAAGCTATATAAAAGATTGGATTCAAAAAAAAGGGAGAAAAGAGTTATTTAAAATTGCAAGACTGAAGGATAAGAAGAACAAAGATTTAAATGGTGTGAGGAGCATAAAAAGTGTTAATGACAAGGTGTTGGTAAAAGATGAACAGTGGAAAGATTATGTTGATAAAATTTTTACTGGTGATCAGACAAATAATCTAGGTCATATCACAACTCCTTTGGAGGATGTTAACCGCAATTTAATGAGAAGAATTGGGAGTGTGAAGTTAAATAGGCTTTGAAGAAAATGAAGATGAATAGAGCGGTCAGACCAAATGGCATCTCCACTAAGGCTTGGAAAGTTTAGGGTGGTGTAGGGAGAAAATGGCTAACAAACTTCTGCAATAAAATTTGGCGCAATAGAAAGACACCCGATAATTTGAAAAAGAGTATTGTAGTACCTCTATATTAAAAAAAGTGTGTCATGAAATTAAACTTGTGAGCCGTACTATGAAACTTTTGGAGAGATTAATTAAGTATAGGTTGGGGTTTCTAGAGAAAGTACTTTAGTAGGTTTTGACAAAGAAGTTGATCCCTCTTAAATATATAAATGTAATCAAGGATATGTATGAGGGTGCAACTACCAATGTCATAATGTGTGGTGATATATCGTCTAACTTTCCTATCATGATAGGTTTGCATTAAGACTCAACATTCAACCATTTCCTATTTGCAATAGTAATGGACGAGTTGTATACACATCCAAACCGAAGTGATGTGTTGTATGTCATTTGCTGAAGATATAGTTTTAGTTGATGAGACCAGAGAAGATATAAATGAAATACTAGAACTAAGGAGACACTTTAAAGTCACACAGATTTAGGCCCAGTAAATCAAAAATGGAATATGTGGAGTGCAATTTCAAAAGACGACCAAGGGTGGACCCGATCGTAGTTAAATTAGGTGGAGAGGTGGTACCAAAAATTGATCATTGCTGTTATCTAGGATCCATTTTGCAAAGCAATAGTAGGATAAAAAAAGATGCCAATCATTGAAACCAGGCTGATGGATGAAGTAGAGAAGTGCTTCTAGAATTTTATGCGATTGCAATATGCCTCTATGACTAAAAGGAAAATTTAAAAGAAAACCGCGGTAAGGCAAGTTTTATTATATGTAACTAAGTGTTGAGCTATTAGAAAATAAGATGAACATAAGATGACTGTAGCATAGATGCGTATGTTGAAATTGATATGCGGAAAGAATGGGAAAGATAGAATTAGAAATGAAAATATTCGTGAAAAATTAGGAGTAGCTCCAATTTGGGATAAAATGAGATATGGTCGCTCAATGTGTTTCGGTCATATAAGAAAGAGAGCAATTAATGCACAAGTTAGGAAATGTGAGTCTTGATGTAGCAATATTGAGAAGAGTTAAAGGTAAACCTTACATGGATGAAAGTGATTGGGAAAGATACGCGCATAGTAGAAATAGATGAGCATGTTGTCTTGGATAGAAATTGATGGCATCTACAATTTGTCTTAATGACACAATATGACATTTTATTATAGTTTTATTTGGACAATACTAATTTATTGGAATTTTAAAGCTTGGATGATGATAATGATCACCTCATCTAATGTGGAAATTTTATAAACTAACACAACTGTACATATTCTCAAGTAAGGGCATATTAGGCAAAGAATTGCTAAAATTTATTACTTCAACGGCATTAATTAGTGGTCTTAATTAGTGTAAAAAAGAAAACCCGCTTATTGAATATATCAAATAGGGATGGGGGGAGTACAAGCACCAAGAAATTCAGGAAATGATTAGCAACATAGGTTAGATCAAAGCAATCAATTACAAGCATAAAAGCCCCAAAAAATGGCATTTCTAACAAATGCATAAGCATGTAAACACAATAAAGATTATTAACAGAAATTGATCTAATCATCCACGAAAAAGTATTAAAACAACGAATTAAATGTAAGCCACGTCAGAAAATTGATGATCAGAGGGTGACAAAAAAAAAATCTTTACGTAATGAATAAATTGATGTTTGATGAACTTGAGCCAAATTTTAATGAAATTGATTACCTTTTTTAATGGTGAAGAGAGAAAATGATCGAAGCTTTTGGCTTCTATTGTATGAGATAAAAACCGCAGACACTCTCTCTCTCAACTGGGAGAGATTCTGATGCTGCGTAGCAGTTAAGAAACGAGAGAATAGGTTGCTGTATTGGCTTGGCTGAAAGCTGAACACAGTAATGGACAATGTTCTATTTGGTCCTCGTATTTTCAATTGAAATAGTACTAGTGTAGAAGATTACGGGATGCCATCACTATGGTGCGAACAACACCAATCATCACAGCTTCTATCGGTTCGGTTGTCACTTGAGATTCCAGGAAGGTTGGGCACCCTTCAAACGCATTCAGGTTACTTGATCCGCCAAATGAACATTTTAGTACTTCAACCATATCGAATGAGCCATAGTTGGCATACCTTGGTGAAAAAGAGATTTATAGTAGCTCGACCATAGCTGCAAAATTCAATTCCGAACTTGAAGCATGAATGAATACATGAGAGCAACGTGAAATGCAATCATCGCTAGGAACAAATCTCAGTGTTTGTTGAAGGGAACCATAAATCTCTCCATAATTTTAATGGATCAAAATTTTTAATGTATATTTTTTTTTACTTTTATAGTGTTAATTTTTGAGTTATTTTTTTTTTATTTTTTGTATAGATAATTTTAACACTTCTATAAATTTTATGGGTCTGCCCTTATCGCTAAAGTCCATAAAACAAATTACTCGTGACTTAAATTAGCATGTAAATCAAGACCTAAACTAAACATCCAGATGAAGCTAGTGGCAATTAACCTTAAACTTCCACTGTATTCAAGTCCAAATGAATAATTTGGTTTCTTAAATTATATCTGACAACCGGTATAGTGTTATCAGTAAGTGATTTGCTAATATTTCACCTATAAATTTAGACTATTATAAAGAAATGCATTATATTATTTATTATTAATCAACATGCATTTTCACTTATGTCATAGCTATAGAGCCACTAAGTAGGAAGATATTCGAACTAAGTACTGTTGGTCGTTGGGAAATCATGTTAGGTGATGTGCTATCATTTCTTCTAAAAACTTAACTGTTAGGAAGGGACATGGTGATAAAGAACCAGATTCAATTGTTCTTTGTTCAAATATTTTTATGTATAAAAAAGTTGTCCCCAATAACTATATTTGTTATAATCACAATATTTATTCTCACAATTGTTTGACACTTGTTCGATTAAAATAGGATTTTAAAATAATAAAACTTATCATAATATAAATTATTAAAATTATATACATATATATATATATATATATATAAATCAATTTACCATTATAGAAATTGTTAAAATTCTATTTAAGAATAAAAATATTTATAGGAAATAAATATTTTTATAAACGGATTCCTATCAATCTAAGATTATTTGTAAATTTTTAAAATATTATCCCAATCAAAATTTATTTTCACATACCTAAAATTAATCTAAATAGATATTAATTTTTTAT
>MKEJ01043804.1:950-13569 GCA_001753735.1 Embelia ribes | reverse complement strand
ATATCAGGAAAAACATAGAGAGATAGCAGAAAAATATGATATATCCTAACAGTTTGATCGCTTCAGATCTAATAGCCTACAAAATTTGTCCACAATCCGTTATATATATATGTATGTATGTATGCATGTATTAAATTTGAACGTACTACGAACTATTTAGTATCTTGCAATTCTACAATCATACCAAACCCCAAAAGTTTCTTAATGATCCAATGGAGAATCCGATTTTACGAAAATGGGATAATCTAATAAGAAATGCTAACGGGAATGTGACAAAAAAAAAAAATCTAATAATAACATTTCTGAAATTAACCAAAAAGATTCGTTTTAGTTAGGCATATTAACATTTAACCTTTTCTTCAAAATTATAGTTCGAATTAGATTTTCAAACTTATGAATCACATGGGAACTAAATTTAAATTATGAGTGTATATTTTTTCTTATCCTTTTCAATAATTAATATGTTCTTAACATATGCATTATATATATATATATATATATATATATTTATATTACTCCATATAGGACACTACTCCAGTTGCTGTGGTAGATGAAGATCCAGTAAGCACCGGTGATAATTCAAGCACCAGTGAGTCTGAAAATTACAAAAACCGATTATCTAGAAATTACTTCATAAAATGGTTTTCCTCAAATATTTTATATTAAATTTAAAATTTTCCCCTTGTTTTTGTTGTAACATGTCTAGCAATGAACATCGTCGAGAGGAAGCAAGCGCCAGCAGAAACATTTTCCGGAACCAAAGCAGTCAGGAGTTGTACCATTTTCCCAAATAACCGAACATTTAAATAATAACCGGTTGTTGTGTAACAATCATCGATAGATTGAAAACGTTGTGAGTTGATGTTTTAATCTGAACTGTATCTCGGGTTATGCATACCCGTAGAGTTTGAAATTAATTGTTTTTAGTTTTTTAACTTCCAAAAGAAAGTTCTGAGTTTGTATTGTGTACCCGAAACTTTTTCAATGGTAGCATTTAATAAATTTCTCTTTGGTTATAGATTTACTGGCTTTTATTATTGTTAATATAATTTTTATAAATACTGTTGAGACTTACAACAAAAATAAGGCCTTATTAGGAATGATATCGTGATTAATTAATTACGGTATTCCAAATAGACAAGTAAAGTGCACAGTTTGTTTTGTAAAGACTCAAAATTATACAAGGTTTATGACGAATAAATGAAAATACTAATGGATATTTAAACCAATATGAAGAACTTTCTAAATTTAAAGTAAAGGAAATTTAAACCATTAAATTGTGGCGATTTTTCTCATCAAATTTCACTAATTCAGCCGCAATAATATCAATTAGAATGAACAGACCTTTATTGATAGTTTGATGTAACAAACATTTGTAAAATCAGTATTTTAATAAAGTAATAAAACTAGGGGTGCGCATCGATCAGTTTAGCATTACAATCCAATTTAAACATGAAAAAACCGAACCAACCGAATGTCATAAATAAAAAAATCAGACTAACCAAAACACATTTTCAAAACCAAACCGTTCGACATAATAGACGGGTTCGGTTTGGTTCCAAACCGAAAAACCGAATTTAAAAAAAAAAAAGAACCAAAATGATCAAATTTTCACGAGTTGTTATTCATTTTTTGCTATGTTCATCGTAGTTATACTAGACTAGTTCATTTTCTTACCTAAGGATGAAGATGAATTAATAAAATCTTCCTAACTCTTAATTGATTAGTATGTTTTTAATAAACTTAATCTAAAAATTGAATTAGTCTAAAATCTAGAATTTTTAACCTATCTGAGTATCTTAAAAATTGTCTAGGCATAGTTATAGTATCCGACAATCATCCGATGATACACAGGTTGAAATAAACTAGATTTTACACATTAATGATTTTCTAGATTAACAATATTTTAGAGCTTATTAATTAGGATAATTAGGGAGAAAAAGTTAATTCATTTGATTTCCCGTTTAGGCAAGATCTTAATTAATACTGTTATTTTGTGTTTCTTGTTTTACAGTTAATTTAGTTTTCCCAACTCAATTCAATAAAAACCTAAGATAAATTAGGAGTATGAATTAATAAAAATAAATAGATTAAATTATTGAGAGTAAATTACGTGTTAGTAAGGTTTTAGGGCATTCCTATATCAATAGGAGTATGAAGTAATATAAATAAATTCCTAAATCTTTGAGAATAAATTTCGTATTAGTAAGGTTTTAAGACATCCCTATATTAATAAGAGTCCATGATATCGATAAACCTAGTATTTTACCAGTAAAAATTATACCGTTCCCTAGTGCACTTGCTGAGTATTATTATCTATACATTTTAGGAGCAATAGGTTGATATGCATGTGATGTGAATGCCTAGCGTCGTGACTTATGATTATTAAGACACGAAAGAGGTGCTAAATAGCCTAAAATCTCAAAGGATACTAGATTTACTTAGGAAATATCATAATCGTAACTAAGTCGCTTTCAAAAAATAGCTTAAAAGCTTCTAATCACACATGCAAGAACTTCATAGAGGTGCTAGCACTGGATCTTCGCATTTTGGTGTCCTATATGTACTTAAAACTAAAAAGTCACATACAAGTCGCTTTTCAAATATGTCCAAGAGAATCACTCAATTGATAGGCAGTAATACTGAATTGATCTATTATGTTTGAGGTAAAATGCAAGTTTTCATAAGTTAATTCAGAAGCATTACCTAAATCATGGCTAGAGAAGTCACTAGGAAGCTTTCTCATTCAAATTCATAGCTAGTATCGCTTTTCCCTTATGTCTTTGAAATTTTAGGGACAAAAAGGGTTTTATCATCGATCTTGTCCACAAAATAGGTATGTTGGGGTCACTACGCTTAACCACAGGACTGATCTCGCAACATTTCTCCACTTCTTCAAAACACAGAGGCTAAAATGGGTTTAAAACTGAAATTTAAGCACATACAAGTCAATTTCTAAGTCTGTCTGTTTAAATCAGTTGATTGATAAGGGATATCAGTGACGGATCCATTTGGTTCTACATAAAACTCAAGCTTTCAAGGTTTTAATCGAGGGTCTCAACTATTTGCCTCCTCATAAAGTTACTATATAGTCATTGTGCATGCATGGAAGGTCATCCTTGGGCCAATTGGTTGAAATTTGAAGGTTTTCTCTTGAGAATTTGAGCTAGAACCACATAACCTATATTAAAAACCAATAATTCATTACTTATGGGTGTTATATGTAAGGAAAATGCTGGCTCAGTACCAAGAATGTTTTGAAGGTCTCCACGGCGTGATATCATCTTCAAGCATCCCCAAAAAGGGTGAGCTTCGGCCAAACTTAGCCTATTTCTCCAATTACTCTCTTTTCTCACTCCCCCTTTCTCTATAGAATGTTAACAAGGGAAGAGCAAAGTGCTTTTCATGGGTTTCAAGGGTTTTTAGCAGGTGTAGGGGTTCAAGACACATGTTTGGACTCTTGTCTAGTTTCCTGTGTGGACACGTATTAATCGACTAACTTGCAAAATCAGTCAACTACTATAATATGTCCATTGTTTTTTAGTAGGTTCATTTATTGGGGTTTACAGAAAATAAATGTAATTATACTAAGAATAAATCCTCTCCAATTGGGTTATGCCAAAAATTTTAATATTAAAACTGGAACCAAACCAATTTAATAGAAAAAATCAGAATTTTTAACTCCACAAAACTAAATCGAACCAAAAATAGAAAAAATAATCAAATGGATTTGTTTCGGTGTTCGATTTAACCGGTAATCTGCACACCCCTAAATAAATCACAAGAAATTGAAGTGGATGGGCACGACAGTAACATAAGTCTTATACCTAGTTTGGGATTGATGCTTATGACATGCTTCTTTTTTTTTTTTTTTTTGAAAGGTCTAGCCAGTACTGTTTAGTAAAATATCGAAGCAATTATTTATAAAATATGTTGCTGCTGTTTTTTCAAAAATTCTTAGTAACTCCAGGGTTGCTTTTAAAATTATTTTTACTTTTCATATGATTAATTATTAAAATAGCTACAATTATATTTTATTCATTTCCAAGACGTAACTATTTTTGTTCTTTTACATTAAAAAGTATCAATTTATCAAATACTACGCTAGTTATCAAAGTAATTTGTAATTTTTTTTTTCCGAACTCTAGTAATATATATGCTTTTACCAATCAATTTTTAAAAGCAGAGTGGCTGGTGTTCAAGAGCTGTGTGACAAATCAACTATCTTTAACGTAAATGTACACTTTATTCTTTAGTATGCACATTCAGCATAAGAGAATTACATAAACAAAAAGTGAAGTCGATCTAATGATAGTGAAAACTATATGGGAAAATGTTAACGCGCGAAGTGGAATTCGGGAAAAGAAATAGGATCAAGACGCTTGCTATCGCCCTTCGCAAGAAACCGTCAGTTCAACATTAGAGTAAGATTCCGGTTTGCTAGAAGAGGACGAAGAAGCCGCACCAATCCACTTCTTCGCAACGAAAGCGGGCTCTTTAGGGATCGGAAGAGTCGCAGCTTCGCTGCCGAGCATGAAAAGCGCGTTTGACATGTTCGGGCGATCTCCAGGATCTTCTTGAACGCACAAGAGCCCCACAGTGATGCATCTCATGACTTCGTCTCGGTTGCAGGATCTGAGAATTGCTTGATCCATCAGATCCAACGGCTTCTCTTCTCTCCATAATCCCCATGCCTGTGATGTTTTCGGAATCAATATGTTTTACCATGTCAACTTAAAAATGGTTCAAGGAAAGTGTACGGCGTTTTCTACCCTGAATTTCACAGTTAGGCTCGATTTTTTTCGAAGGCCTTGTAAAATTATGTACTCAAACATCCTTAATTGCTTGAAGCGCTCGAGGCACTTTCTAACTTTTAGACATTTTAAGGGAATGTAACTTAATGTGAAATAGACAAAGCCGGTGGTCATTCTGATGCAAGTATTTCTAGTAAGAAAACGTAATGGAAAGAAAAATATGTTAATCTTAGGCTTTGATTTTTCAATTAGAAAATCGAATAATCAATTTGTTCAGATTGGGGTCTTATTCTAAAATTTTGAAGGAAAACTTGGATATCGCGGACCCTCGAAAGAACCGAATAGAAACAACTTAAAATGTAAGGGGTTGATATCTTAAATCAAAAAGTTGTGATTCAAGGTATGTTTGGGCATATAGTGACAGGTAGAAAATATAATCTACATTTCAAAATAAAATAATAATAATAATAATAATAATAATAATAATAATAATAAATTGTTTCGACACTTACATAACCCAAAAGGTTGAGTGCTTGTTGAGATCGATAGAATCCCGTGTTCCTCTTTCCGCTCACTAGTTCAAGCAAAATAACTCCAAAACTGAAAACATCTGATTTAGTCGAAAACAATCCGTCCAATGCATACTCTGGCGCCATATAACCACTGGATTAAGAAAAATAAATACATTAGCCTATCAGTATCATATATTGTTGAATAATGATATACATATAAACTAGTTATACTAAAAATTTGTACAAATTAATTTTTTATGAATAATAATTAGCCACCTAGTCCTATATTGCTAGACAGAAGGTAAGATATATGTAACTAATAGTACTTACTAAGTTCCAACGACTCTAGTTGTGTTTGCTTCGGTTTCTTTCCCCCCGACAATCCTTGCTAAGCCGAAGTCTGAGATTTTTGGGTTCATTTCCTCGTCCAATAGAATATTGCTCGTTTTCAAATCTCTATGAATAATCCTCAACCGAGAATCTTGGTGAAGATAAAGGAGCCCACGAGCGACTCCTAAAATTATGTCAAAGCGTTTCTCCCAATCCAAAAGCATGCAGAGTGTCCGGTCTAAAACGAAATTTATTTGAAAAACAAAAAAGAGAAAAATCATCGATCAAATTATCATTTATTTAATTGACAACAAAGAGCATATCGGAGGCTAGTTTCACGTGTTACCAAATATGAAAGCATCTAGGCTTCTATTCGGCATATATTCGTAAAGCAGAATCTTTTCGTTGCCCTTAACGCAATAACCCAAAAGTCTAACGAGATTTCGGTGTTGAAGTTTCGCGATTAATAAAACCTCGTTCTTGAATTCCTCTAATCCTTGTCCCGAGTGACTAGACAACCTCTTCACGGCCATTTCTTGTCCCCCAAAGAAATTACCCTGTTCGGAAAAAAAATGTTACTGTATAAACAAAAATTCAACCATACCGTTAAGCCCTAAGTAAAGAACTATAATTAAGAACCTTATAAACGGGCCCGAACCCCCCTTCTCCGAGCTTATTAGTGTCTGAGAAGCCACCGGTAGCTTCTAGTATGCTTTCTAATTCAAAAAATGGCACACCGATGCCTTTCTTATCATCTTCTTTGAACTCTCCCGAATCTATCAAGTTCTTGACTCGCCTTTCGGTATCGTATAAGTGGACGGCTGGATTTGATTGAACGCTTTCTCTGCTTTCTAGCGATGGAAAACAAATAGATGCTTTAGTATGAAAACACAAATATCGTATAAGAAAACGTTGAAACCTTCTTCCCAATTAACTCAACAATATATGGGCTCGTTTAGTTCCATTTTACAAATTCCAGCGTATCAGTTTTTTTCCTTAAAAACTGAATAATATTTGGCTACTTGGTTTTTTAAGCTCAATTTATTTGCTATTTTGGGCTAAATAAACTGGACATTTTAAACTGGATTCATTCAGTTTTTTTCTCAGTCGAAAATAAACTGGTTTGTTTACTTAAAAGTTACGACTAAACCAAAAGGATATATCAATATAATGTATGGTTGATTAATCGTTACCTCTTCTCTTAGTCCTTGTTCGTCTCTTGTAAAAGTAACAACTGGTGCCGCCAACAAATATAACGAGAATAATCACTGCAAAAGCAATTACAACTTTTACTAAAGCTGCAAGTGTACGATCCGAAAATTTCTTCGATTTCCCAGCGTTGCTAGTACCTAAATAGAAGAATAATGAAACTTCTTGGAGAATAATATAAAAGAATAAAAAGTTGAGTTTTTAGCAGAAATAGTAACTTAAACATAACTATCAAAATCTTCGGTACATACACTCGTTTCGTTTTCTCTGCTTCTAGGATTGATTTATCTTAGTGCCACAAATCATTTTTGGAATCAGATTAGTGCCAAAACTCTTAACATTTTTGTCTTTTTGGTCCTTTATGACGAGCATTTTATCAACAAAAAAGAAATGATATGAGCAAAATTTACGAAAAATGAAGCCTTGCACAAAACCAAGCCTATCGGATACGAAAAACTACAAGCAAAAAGGTTACTGGACTCTTGACTTGTCATCTAACGGAAATAAAACATTCACAAAGAAAATTTGAATCATTTAAAAGAATAGATTCGCTCAAGTTAATAATTTGCGAGCCCCAAACTAGATAGTTTTTGACATTTTTTGACATTTTTCTCGTCCTTCTAATTGTAGAAAAGCAATTGATACACTCAAAAAAGGGTAGGAAGAGAATAGAAAACGAAGGACGAGATACTTGTGTCGGATGCCGCAACACGCACGGAGAGATTATGAGCACTATTTCCATATGCTTCCTCCAAGTCATAAAGTTCCGAGTTCCAAATCCAGCAACATGGCTGGAGTCGTTGCCAGTTGTTGAGATATGAGTATGCAAGACAATCGCAATTTTTACGACACTTCTCTTCACATTGCGAGGAATTCAACCCTGCTCCATTGAAATTTGGATCGGGGTCGCTAACTTTCATCACCTTCAAGTTCAAGAACGTGTCGTTTTCCTTACATATATTGTTGGACTTTCTGTAGCACCCGTTTGAGAAATCTTCAGGACTGAAGGGCTCAAACCCGGGCAAGCACTTGCACTTCGATACGTTGTCACTACTACTATTACAACTACCAAAGTTGCCACAGAAATGGTATATTTCGCAGTCGTCTGCTGGTGCGAACCATATCAGGTCCCATTTCTTGCCAACCGAGGTCACATTCCACAACTGGAGCTGTCCCGATGAATTCAACACCAATCGTGTATAATTGTAATCCCGATTTGATGAAATTCTTATATGATAAGTGCTTTTTCCCTGGCCGACAATTCGGAAATTCGACAACAATAACGATACCGCAGGATGTAACTGGCTATCAATGAATTTACTCGACTCTCTGCTTACCCATTGAGTATCCGATCCATTCTGAATGATGTGTGAGCCTTCATCGTCAAGCTTAAATACATAGCTACCGGATGCAGGATCATCTTGACTTTTCCACGAAATCAACTTGGTGGTCTCACTCATATTCATGCCGGGAAGAAATGTATCCGTTGGATAAGAAAAGCTCTCCCATAAATTTTTCACCGAACCATCATCTCGTAAAACCAAGTTCCCAGTATCCAATAGCATTGCCGTTCTATTCAACGAGCTATCTAGAGAAGTGACTTGAAAGGACGATCCTTTATCATTCCAAACTATTAAATTTCCATCTTCTGAAATTCCAAAATATCCAACACCAAACGCCAGTGGTTTATCACGGTTAGCGACCCACACAACCGTTGTCGGATCGAAGTTATAGTACCATATACCTAGAAACAAACCCTGAATCTCGGTAAAGAACCCCAATTCGAATCTTCCACCAGGTGATACGAGAGTTTGATTGTCGCTACTGTTGATAAAAAATTCCTTTCCTGTCGTGCTCGTAGCACCGGTTTCAATAAATCCGTCGACAGATGAACACATCAACAACGCCGACAAGTAGAAAAACACGGGGAATAGCGTGTACCTTGCTAACCATCTCTGTACAATGGCTCTTCTCATCCTCAAAATGTTTTCAACTTTAAACTATGAGAAACAAAATTCGATGGTTTTCATATATTCAATACTGGACATGGTGTACCTCATACTTGATAGGCAAATAGATTTTTAGTGCCAAAATTGAGTGGTAACAATGGGAGTGGTAGACCCATCTTATAAGGACTATAAAAGTGGGTCCTTTTTGTTCCATAGAGTGGCACACGTGGGTAAAGAGAGCATAGTAATATGCAAAATATTATACTAATTAATATTAATTTTTGAAAATGTTATCGCATTAAGTTTTTCATATAATAAAATTTAACATAGATAGAATTTATTTTTCGTAAAAGTATAATAATAGTAGTATAAATACTATCGAATCCGATCTTTTATAAAATTATACATAACTGAAAACAAATACAAGATACTATATGAAAAAAATATTCAAAAATAATTTTATAAAATAATTAAAATGAATATAATATAAAAAAATATTAAGCCAAAGTGGCTGCTTTAAGATCACAAATTCGTGATTCCCAGACCACAATAGAGAGGTGTGGGATCCTAATCTGTAGAAACATCAAGTTAGCGCTTTAAACAACATAGTATTATTTTCAGTAGTGCTCGAAAACAGAGTAATTATGACATTTATATATGTCATAAAAACAAGTGACTCGTATAAACACAATTTTCATACAGAATTATATGGCTTCTAAGGAAGTAAAATAAGGGATCATAAATTGATATATGTCACCACAAATGTTCCTGTCAATAACGCTACAAACATTTAATCATCCTACTAATAATTTTAGAACTAGTCTTCCAGTTATAAGATATCTTGGAATTTATTTGAATTTGACTATTATAGATTCATGACCCTGTTATCCTGGCCCCAATATCATGAAAAAAACTCGTACAATGCACGTGCTTTGAATATTCATAAGGATTAATAGGCTTCGTACACTAGGACTTTTCCGAAATAAAATAGATCCATACATATATATATATATATACACACACACACATATCCTTATATTTCACTTTCAATAATGTTTCAATAATAACTCTTCTTGCATTTCAGGCCACATGCTCTTAAGAGAATTTCTTGGAAGTCCGCGCATTAGCGGACCCGGCGTGAACTAGGAAAGGAGACGGCTCTTGATTCTCGAAATTTTTTTGAAATATTTGTAAAAAGTTTATAAAATTTTTATTTCGTTTGTAGATGGTCTTTATAAAAAATATATATATAATTTATTATATAGTTGAAATGAAATTATTTCTCCCAACCCGTTAATCCCGGTTTGTAAACGATTAAGGAAAAGCTGAAGATGAAAGTGAAGGGAGGTCAAGGTCTTTCATTTTTGTCCAATGTAAGTAATTTGGGTCCACTAGCTTTTGTGATATGCTGTTTTCCACAAAGCTAAAACCAACAAACTTTTGAAGATTCAATTCAGAAGAATAAATAAAACAAGAAAAGGATAAAACAACTTCTTATACTTATTGTTCCAAATAATCTGAAAAAATAAAAAATAAAAATAACAAGGTATTGAAGTTGTGCACAATCTAATCTAAAGTATGAGGACAATTTGTGCTTCAGAGGTCAATATTAGAAGGGCTTGTTTGGTCACGTCTTATAAGTTTCAATTTTTTAATTTTTTTTGCTTAAAAGCTACATCGTTTTTAGCTACTTAGTTTTTAAGTTAAACTTATTTGTTATTTTAGTGTAAATAAGCTAGATATATCCAATTATTTTTCTTAGTCAGGAATAAGTTGATTTATTTACTTAAAAACTGCAACCAAACGAACCAAAATATATAAGTTGAAGATGATTTATGAATTTCCAAATATCTTAAGTGCAAACTGATGGGCCATATTAAATGGCACAAATTATTCACACCTACCTAGAGTGTGTTTTCACGTTGTTTTTGAGGCATGTTTTATGCTATAAAGGGTGTATAAATAAGTGGCTTGGTGGCAATTTAATACACACCAAAATGAAGACACAAAATAAAAACACCAAGAGTGTGTGGGTTGTGCAACACCAAGTGAGTGTATCAAGAGTTTGTGAGAGTTGTTAGGTTACAAAATTTGTAAACCTATTTGAGAGTTTTAATAAATTTATCTCCTCTCCGTGAACGTAGGCACAGTTGGCCGAATCACGTAAATTTGATGTCGTTTATTTTTTGATTGTCTATATTAATTTTTGGCACCCTCAACACAGACAAGGTAGCAAAATTAAGATTTAGTGATTAGCAACACAATCATGCAGATAGGGTCATAAGTATAAAAAAAAAGTAGCTGCAAATTGTGCTATTCATGGAATGATGATTTTACCAATAACGAAATTATTCTCAAGCAAAAGACCAAAAAGACAAGAAATATCAAGTAAAAAGTACGAGTAGTCCTTTTAATCCACGAATGAGAAGAGACTAAAAGAAAGAGAAAAGAAAGTGCTTGGCAAAAAACTAAATTAAGTTTCCATTATTCGAGTAAAGCAATTTGATGAAAAAAAAGAGACTAGTAGCAAAATCATGACTCTAGCAATTTAATATAATTTTTTTAGTGAAATGTGGGCTTACAACTTAACATGATATCAAAATAAGTAGAGATAATGAAAAAGTATTAAAGAAGGGGTTTCATTTAAATCTGTGCCTCTGTACACAACCCAATGAGAAGTATTTTGATCAGATCCTCGTCGTTCTCCCAAACACATCAATAATAAGCTTGGCCTACGAGGGTGAGAGAAAAAAATGAGTTGGAGGGGGTAGAGGAGGGGTTATCTTTGAGGAAATTGAAATGATTAACCAAATTTATCACTTGTGGCAAGGTACCAAATGCATTCGGGCTCGCGTGACACTCGTAAGTTGTAATAGTATTCCATTCCTTAATATTAAATGACACCAAAATTGATGGAGAAATGATCGCTCGGTGAAAATTTGGCAGGGGCAAAGGGCTAACGTGCTAGGATGTAACCCTTCAATGTATAAGGGGATCAATTATTGAAATCAGATGATCTCAAAATATTCTGAATAAATTGTTATACCTAGCTACCACTAAACAAGTCGATTTTTATCAAAGAAATAGGGCAAAATGACCTAAAAATGCAGAGGAAATAAAACGGAGTTCAAAAAGGAAATAAAGTCTTAAAAAACAAAAATTGCGGGTACTATTATTGTAACGCCCTGAAAATTATGGATAAATTTTTCGCATTATTAAATAATATCAAATGGGTTACAATACTTTTCCCCTATAGTATACATCGTGTACTAGCACTTGGAAGTGATGGACGATTTTTCGTGATCGTGGTTTGGCCTTGAAAAAATATTAAATGTGATTAAGCGTAAGTTATAATTGTGACATCCACTTGGTATTTTGACGGTATCTCACAAACTCAAAATCCGATTGAGGCTTATGATATAGTGTTGAAAATTTTTTTCATGTATCTACGACTTTTACGTTTTACCAAAAATTTAATTCGAAGAAGAGAGTGGTCAAAAAGCAGCTTGAAATATTCGTGAAAACATTCCAGCGGACATTGTGATACCAATTTCATATTTTGGTTATATCCTTCAAATCTTAAATCTGATGAGGGCCTAAATAAGTCATTAGAAAGATATTTCAATTATGTGCAACTTTTGTATTTCGATAAATAGCTAATTTAACGCAAAGATGGGTCAAAATAAGACTCGAAGTGCTCAGTACAGCTTTAGCGTGCAGCAGCAACATAGGACCACTCCCTTTTTATTTTATAAAAAAATATTTTTATTAATTATACATACACATAGGGTAGAAAATGGTGGGGAGGGAAGAGGGCGAAGAAGGAAGAGAGAAGGAGCTCGATTTTTAATGAGCTCAGACACTC
>MKEJ01043797.1:0-12225 GCA_001753735.1 Embelia ribes | reverse complement strand
TTTTTTTTTATCATTTTATTTTTTCCTTCTGATGAACCTGGGAGTACGGAGTAGGTGGTTGTATAAGTAATTGATGGATGACATATGACCTTTTTGTACTGGCGATGCTTTCCTTGACAAATGATTCTAACATATCTTTTTAAAAATATATAAGAAAATGAAACCAAAAAGAGAAGTACAATATAGCATGATGTGAGAGAGATTGCCCTTTGACCTCTGCTCTCCTTGTTTTGAGGGCCTAGTGAGCTCCTGTAAACACTTGCTTGAACTAAATAAAAAGCGTCCACTATTTCCAACCCTTAAACATGTATCTTTCTTCTGCAAAGAGGAACTAGAGAACCCCCATTTGAAGATGAGAACCAACCGTCAGCTATGAAACCATTTTCAGAGAGTTCTGGGAATTAGATCTTTAAAGGAGTTCAATCACACCATGACTCATGCGTGGAATGAAGCCCTTCCATATTGAGTTTAAAAGATATGGTGATCTGAAAAGAACAGAAAAATTGAAAGAAACCCTTCCATAACGGTATGTGGTGAGGCCAAGAAGGGGTATTTGAAAACCACCACTCTTTGACTCTCACTATTAATTGAAGAGCCTTGAATTTTTTCTTTCTGCAGTTTTCTTCCTAATTTACTCCATGTATATTTTATTCAAAGAAAGAAACATCATTGTTTGATGCTTACTACAAGTTGGTATAAGTTATAGACTTTTCAATGCTCCAATATGTTATTCTAATTATGCTTTTCTATAAGCATTTCAAGTACCTTACTTATGCATTAACTTGGTCTTTCATGGGTAGAATCAATCCCCACATTTTTTCCTTCTTTGGAGGTACTGACCTCATTGAAACAAACAACCCCCCCCGGTTTTTGAAGCTTAGATTCCTCATTCTGCTGCTCTTTTTACTTAGGTGCCTTTGTATTAAATACGTGTTGTCCTCTCATGGTTAAATTATTTTTGCAGTGTAATGAATTTATTGGCCGAAATATATTCTCAAGAGGAGATGATACCGAAGATGTCTGGAAGACATGCTTCGAAAGAAATGCTAGAATTTGATCTAAATGAAATGGTTGGCCTTGATGATCTTGGAGAAGGAATAGCTACTCAGGAAAATCCCTATGTGCTTTCCGTATTGGCACCACGATTATGGCCATTTATGAGGCATAACATCACATCAGTCCGATATTCAGCTATTCGCACTTTAGTAAGCTTATTTGGTCAATCATATTTTTTCCTCGTTTTTAGACCCTTTTCTGAGTTGGTGCTGTGTGTGTATCCTGGATGTTGATTGTCATTTTATTCCTTGGCGATTTCATTCTTCTAGACCGAGTCAGTTCTCGTTCGAAGGTCAATTTCTAATTGATATAGTTTTGTTGCAATTTGGGGAGGGGTCCGTTTTTTAATTTTTTCGTGATTAATTATTTATTCTCTAGCTTGCAGCCTTGCACATGATTAGCTTGCATGAGACTCTTTTTTGTTTTCCCTTTGCTACTTTGCCTAGTTGTATTCGCTCAGTTGTAGCATCTTTTCACAATATACGATAACCATATGATACAGATACATGCGCACAAACTGCAGAACTGGCTTACTCGCTTTCTTAAAACTATTTTGTTTAACGTGCTCCTGGCTTACTTGCTTTCATAAGGGAGTTATTTTTCTCAGTTATAGCATCCTTTTTACATTATAATGTAACAATGCGATACAGACACTTGCTCACAAACTGTAGATCAGATTTACTTGCTGTTTAAAGAAAATGTTGTTTAAAGTGCTCTTGGCACTCAGTTAAGGCAGGGTCAAGGCCCTGCATTAGGGTAGGCTAGTCCCTTGAAAGGCACATAAAATATATCTATAAGTTACTGACAACTACATTAGATAATAATGTCTTTTTGGGAGATTATTCCACCATACAAGTTTACTAGCGCAATTTTTGGGGTCTTGGCACTTAAAACATGTCTGACATAGTTTTGTTTCTTCTTAAGTGTACAACCATGCGGGCTGATCATGGGGGATCTTTTTTTTCAGTAACTAAGAATGTCTAATGCATGTAGGAACGACTGCTTGAAGCTGGATATAAAAGGAGTGTCTCTTCTGAGTCTTCCTGTACTTGTCTTTGGCCATCTTCTATTCTAGGTGATACACTTAGAATTATTTTTCAGAACTTGCTTCTGGAATCAAACAAGGATATATTGCAATGCTCAGAGAGGGTATGGAGGCTCCTCCTTCAGGTTAGCACATTAGCATATGTGGGTTTTACCTTAACTTGCTTATTTTTTTAACTCTATCAATCTCATCAATACTTGACCATTTTGAAATAATGGTTTGCTGACTATTATGCTTTATGCTGATACTTTTTGTTCGTCCCTTCAAATGTATATTAGTGCCCTGTGGAAGATTTGGAAGCTGCTGCAAAGTTGTATATGTGTTCATGGGTGGAGCTGGCAGCTACTCCATATGGTTCATCTTTGGATGCCTCAAAAATGTTTTGGCCTGTGGCTCTTCCTCGTAAGAGTCATTTTAAAGCAGTGGCTAAATTAAGAGCGGTTAAACTTGAGAATGATTCTTCTTGTGTGAAGATTGGCATGGATTCTTTACAAGTTACTAGTAATGTACCTGAGAGGGGTGGAGATCTGTACCCAAATCCTGTTAGAATAGTTGTCGGTGCTGATGCAGAAATGTCAGTGACACATACACGGGTAGTTACCTCGACAGCATTGGGAATTTTTGCTTCCAAAATTCAAGAAGGTTGCCTGCTGTATGTAGTTGATCCGTTATGGAAGGCCCTTACATCTTTATCCGGAGTTCAGCGTCAGGTACTCTAGTTGCCGTCCATTCTAATGCATTCGAAACATAGTTGTTAATCTCGTATAGGACAGCAGGTTCTAACAGATACATTCCTTTCCTGCTAAGGAACTGTAAGATGACAGCCAAGTTCCGTATGCAGCAAAATTCCAAGTGATATAATGATGGTATGGATTTTGTACAGTATTCCATACTGGGTGTTGTATTCCAGTGAAAGGGTGTGCAGTTGCATACTGCAGACCGCTCCTTACTAGGTTAAAGCCTTTACCAACTGAACTAGCAATATATTTGTCAGTAAATGAATGCTTTTTCGTATGATGGAAATTAGATAATTGAGGAAAATAGAAATCGAGTTTGGTTTTGTTTATAAAGCTGATATGATTATTTTTTGTTTATAAAGCTGATATGATTATTGCTTAGGCTCATCATTGTTAAGCTTATATGTGGATTTTGAACTTAATAGTTATTGGACAGTGTTTTTAAAATGGCTTTGATACAGTAAATTAAAGTTTAAGATTTCGCGTAGAGAAAAATCGTAGTTATGGGAACCAGACCTAATCGTCTGGTTGAAATGGTCTAACAGGGAATAGGATCATGATACCTGGCTCAGTCACTCATTGGGCGCACTCGTAAAGCAAAATGAACCGGGAGTACCATCAAAACCGGCAATAATTCTGGCACAGTGGTTTTCCTTAATTAAAAAAGCTTGATTACCTTTATAAGAAGTGAGATTCGAACCCTGCCTTTCCATTCAACCTTGGAGCACTTAAGCACTTGGCCACAACACTGTATGTTATAGTAAGCCATTATAAATATATATAACTTCATATTATGGCACTGATAATATTTTATATAAATGGTTGAACCAGGTGAGTTGATGGTTGTTTGGGAATCAAGGACTGTAAAATATATTGGTTTAAACCTGGTTTGGTTTCAATAACTATTACATAAATCTATGTGTGTGTGATATGTACATATGTTGCAACAATAGCTTCAAAAAGGACTCTGGTGTGCGTGTTGTGGGTTTATAAACTTTGAGACAATTTTGAAACTTCTCTTGGTAGTACTTTGCCCCTTATTTTGGCACATACACTGTACATTGAAAATTTTAACAACCCTGATACAAGAACATGATCATCTATGATTAGAACTTAAACTGATATTTTTGCACTATCCCCGTGCTTGGTAAAAATTACTAAAACAATTGCGTGCATGAATTATTTTTCATTAAGCGTGGGCGTTCAATATAATAAAAGTTAACAATCTGTACTATTATAAATGGTAATTATGATGTAAGCATTTGTTGTGTGGATGATGAGATTCCATTGATACGAAGCCAATTTCAATAAACTTACTATAAAAGAGTTGTAATTCACTTGTTACTTGAGACGTTTGCCTAATCTTTAATTTAATATTCACCAAAGCATTCATAATTTTCAGATAATTTTGCTTAAAAAATAAAAAAGTCAGATGGGCATTGGTTATTTCTGTTGCTTTCTTGTGGTGATCATTGTACCTTTATTTTTTATCCGCATACATTTTGTAGACAAATAGATTAAAAACATTTTATTTTTCAATATGCACATGACAAGACTATCATTACATATTTTTTCTCATGGTACACAATGATATAGTATAGCTGTCCTATTACGATAGGGTTACATCAAGGCCCAATATTAAGTTCTTGACTATTTGCAATAGTAATTGATGAGCTGACTAGATGCATCCAAACCGACGTACCATGGTGCATATTATTTGCCAGTGCTATTATCTTATTTGAGGAGACTAGAACGAGGATAAATGAAAAATTAGAGCCATGGAGTCATATTTAGAGTCTCGCGGTTTTAGGCTAAGTAGATTAAAAATAGAATATATAGAGTGTAATTTCAGCAGACGAAATGTGGTGGACCCAATTATGGTCGAAATGGCAGGAGAGATGGTATACCAAAGACATCATTTTTGCTATCTGGAATCAATTTTGCAAAGTAATGGTGAGATAGAAAGGAATGCAATCATAGAGACCAAATAGGATGGATGAAGTCCAGAAGTGCCTCTAGGGTGTTATGTGATCACAATATATTTTTATGGTTACAAGGAAAATTTTACAAAACCACGGTTAGACCATCTTTGTTGCATGGATCTGAGTGTTGGGTTGCCAAAAAAAAAAAAAGATGGACACAAGATGGGTATAGCAGATATGCATATTTTGGGATTGATTTGTGGGAAGACTAGGAAATAAAGAAACAGAAATGAAGAGATTCATGCGAGCTTGAGAGTGGTGCCGATTGAGGATAAGGTGAGTGTCGTTTGAGTTGGTTTGGGCATAATATAAGGAGACCTATCAATGCACTAGCTAGAAAGTGTGAGAGTCTTGATATAGGAATAATGAGAAAATAAGGAGGAACTTTAAATACGTGGATGAAAGTGACAGAGAAGGATATGCGCATGGTAGAAAGAGATGAACAAGTTGCCTTAGATATAAATGGGTGGCGTGTACAAATTTGTGTTAACAACCCAACGTGACATCTTATTATGGTTTTATTTAGCCGACCCCAATTTATTGGAATTTTATGGTTTGGATGATGATGATGATGATGTGCACCGTGAGCAAGACATCGATCCGTTGTCATTAATTAAGGATCTTTGGTTTCGCTGATTGAAGCATTGATCTAAAGGATCCGTGTTCCATCGCATTTACCCTATGTTATTTGTTGTGTGAATCTATTTAGAGAAGAAGCAGGGCAGTGATATATGGCACGCTATGGATATGTACTTGATGATGAACCTTAAAATCTTGGTTGTAACTTGTAAACACGCTATGAGAAGCCTTTACCTTCTCTTTAGTTGTTCTCTAAGCCTTCTTCAGTTGTAAATTTCCGATGAATTTTAAATCTTTTGGTCATTATGTTTCTACACACTGATAATTTGAACAGTTGTGAAACATTAATATAGTTGATTGGGGGAACACCAATGGTGTATCTAAACAAAGTCACCAAGGGCTGCGTTGCAAATGTTGCTGCTAAACTAGAATCAATGGAGCCTTTTCGGAGTGTAAAGGACAGGTAATGTTCTAAGCTCTGACTGTAGTCGCTGTGTGTAAAGAATTGTAAATTAATCACATTTCTCAATCGTTAGCAATCGGATATTCTGTTCTTGTTTGGCGACAAATATTTGTAATGGACGAAATAATAGGATTTGGTTTCCCAAATTTGTTTGTTGGTGTCGATTCTAATTCATTGTTTCTAAAGTTTTGTGAAAAAGCCTATTTTATTTTATTTCTTTTACATTTATAGTAGATATATAAGCACAAGTGCAGAAGTAGAAGCAATCCATAATCATCCCTTTAGCAGTCCTGTATGAAACGACTAACTGTTTGACCAATATTTCATAGGTTTCCCTAATTTTTATCACTGTAATTTCTTAATGGTTCATGGACAATAATCATGAGAAATATTAATTTACTATTACATATGTTACTTCTCTTTTTCTTTATATGCTTTAGCTCATTAATAATCCTGATTTTATTTTTCCACTTGCTCAATCTTTCAGAATCGGTTTTAGTATGATATCTGATGCAGAAGAAAGTGGAGCAATTGTTCCGGGAAAGGTTATCACTTGCTTCTGTATCTAATATTTATAGCTGTAAAATATGGGAATGCTTTGTGTAAGTCGGATTACACGTTCTTCATAGAAAGTAAACTTCTTAATCAGTTTATGTTCTATGGATATTACTACATTTGTTTATATATTTCTCGTTCCTTTTATGTGTGTGTGTGTGTGTATGCAGAGCATTTTAGTTGAACCGACTAGTGGAAACACCGGACTGGGTATCGCTTTCGTTGCAGCAACCAAGGGATACAAAGTGATTCTTGCCATTCCTGCATCCATTGACATGGAGAGGCGGGTCCTTCTACGAGCACTTGGGGCAGATATTGTTTTGACGGACCCAATGAAAGGAATAAAGGGTGCTGTTGATAAAGCTGAAGAAATTGTTCTGAGCACACCAAATGCGTACATGTTCAAACAGTTTGACAATATGGCCAATGCAAAGGTCAGTTCTGGGGTTGCATTTTTCAAGAAATGTTGCTTTACAGGGCTTAGTTCATGATAGTGATATGCCACAAAGTAACATTTCACCAGTCGAGGGTTTGCTGGTATTTGACATTTTCTCATTTTAGGGGGTCAGCTAAATGGAAAGTTCATGATAGTGCTATACGTACAGAATATTATCCGGTATATTTAACAGATTTTGCCTTTTATTTTAGATCCACTTTGAAACCACAGGGCCAGAAATATGGGATGATACTAGGGGTCATGTTGACATCTTCGTTGCGGGAATTGGAACTGGTGGAACAGTTACCGGAAGTGGGCGTTTTCTGAAAATGATGAACAAAGATGTTAAGGTATCTAACTCTCTTTCCACATGAAGCATCTGTTTTTTTTTTCCTTTATAATTGGTTGTGTGAATTGGTACCTATCCTGGATTGGGAGATGATTGGAGGATTTGTAGACATACTTTTTCAATAATAGCAAGTTTGTTCTGGATTACCCAAAAAAAAAAAAAAAGTAAGTTCTTTAAGTAGTACTTGTTTTTCCATATGATTGTTTGGTGATCTGTGTGATGTTTTGCACAAGTTTCCGTTGAAGTCAATTTATGTAAAAAATGGGCAGAGATGCAAAGACTATTGACCTATTTCAGGTCTACGATAGTGTGTTGAACCAAATTTTCAGGACACGGATGTCAGACACCTGTTATTATGGATTGGGAATTACCTCCTCCATATTGCGGTGGTGAGTCGTGAAAATAATAATAAAGAAAATTACTTGAAATTTTGTATATTTCTTCTCTCAGGTAATTGGAGTGGAACCTGCGGAGAGGGGCATAATATCTGGAGAAAACCCAGGTCAGTTTTTTGCTTAAAAATGCTTTATCTGTCACTTCCCTTGAGTATTAGTATCTCAATTCACGTGTTTGTTTTTGGAAAAATCTAATGTGCTGTGTATAGGTTACGTGCCAAGTATTTTGGATGTTGATTTGCTCGATGAGGTCTTGAAGGTGGTGAACTTTCTCCTTTCGCCTATTCCTTTTTTGCTCAAGTCAACATTCTTAAAAACAGTTCTTGATATTGTTCTCTCCATTAATTATTCATCTTCGTTTAACATGGGATATGCAGGTCACAAATGATGAAGCTATTGAAATGGCTAGAGGATTGGCACTGGAAGAGGGTTTACTGGTATTTGGCAATTTCTCTTTTTTCATATGTACACGAAAAAAAAATTGAATGGCAGTGACATTTTGGTAATTACGAAAAAATGTAGTGAGGTTATTATTTACTGATGATCCAAAAATACGAAGACTAATTATTTGGTAAAAGATACTTTATTTTTTCTTTGTATGCATACATACTCGGATGTTG
This sequence comes from Embelia ribes, assembly GCA_001753735.1. Lineage (NCBI taxonomy): Eukaryota > Viridiplantae > Streptophyta > Magnoliopsida > Ericales > Primulaceae > Embelia > Embelia ribes. The sequence continues at coordinate 4,008 of MKEJ01043797.1, read as the reverse complement.
AACTTGGTTCAGGTCGGCATATCATCTGGAGCTGCTGCTACGGCTGCTATAAACATGGCAAGAAGGCCTGAGAACTCTGGAAAACTCATTGTCGTAAGAACTTTTGTTTTGTTTCCCACTCTTCGGTTCATCTTCTTTCAGCCAATTCATCTCACAAAAGCTGACTACAGAAGCTGACTTAATATTTCGCTTTCTTTTTGTTCTCTTTTTGGCTGATTTCTATTCTTAACTACTTTTGCATTCCGTGCATTGACTTAGGTTGTGTTTCCGAGCTTTGGGGAGAGATATATTTCCTCTCCCCTTTTCCGTTCTATATACGAAGACGTCCAAAAGATGCCACAAAGATGACGCTCGATCTTTATAAACTACAGAAGAAGGATGCCCAATTTTCCTTACCATGTGAAAATCTTGGACAGAATGTGATCAAAATTTTGCTGCGAAGACAATAGAGTTACATGCTGAATGAACGGGTTTTATGGTGTTCTTTTTTTTCCCTTCCATTTTTGTACCTTTTTCGTTGTAAACTACTATGAAATTCAGAGGTGTAAAGTTAGAAGGCTTTCAACAGTAGTGTCTTTAATTATTTAGCAGAAATTTCAGTCAGGAGAAGATTTTATATTGCATACACACTCAATTCAATCGGTATTGAACCGCAGTTAAACCGTGATGTCAAATAAAAAAATTAAATAAATAAATAACGTCTAATTAAATTGGAAGATACTCAAATATATTGGATATATTTACTAGAAAATGTTTGCTAGAAAGCTAAGATACTCAAATATATTAGAAACCAAACGGTTGAAAATGTTTGCAAGAAAGCTAAGATGAACAACTGAGTTTTAAAAGAAAGGTAAAAAATTAATAGTTTTAGCAAACCGAATCCCAAAGTCCACTGCATTGTCAGTTTTAACGGTTTTGATAAAAGAGTCTGTTAAGTCGGATTTGCCGAACCCATCATTTCAAGGTTCCACCGATTGAATTGGCAGGGTTAGGATAGACTGATCTAAGATTTTGGGGTAGGGTTGCCGGGTTCTCTTACTTTGTACAGAGAATTTATTTTTCATTCTGTACAGTGGGCATTTTGGAAAATTTTTAAACGTTTCACATAAAATTTGAAAAAATTTTGGAGGCCGAGAGGCCGTGGCGGGAGCACCGCCTATGATTGTAATAGGTGAGCATCAAAATGAGATGACATGTCATAGTTGGCAAATGTTGAATGTAACATGGATGACCTATTTAGAGAATGACATTATCAGGGGCTAAGGACATTGAAATGATAGCGGGTTCTTTTTTTGTCTAACATCTTATTAAATTGAACAATGAAAAAACCAACAACTTAATCGTGCAACAATTTATGGGCTTGTCTAGCTAGAATTAATTTCTCGAGTTATTTAAAGTTATATATATGTGAATATATAACTTGAAACTATTTACACACTATTAGAGCATTGCCTGCAGTGTTTTTAATGTTCGTTTATTTTTTTATTATATCGATATTACATTTTAGACTTTGATTTGTCAAATGAGAAACACATGTAATGGTAAATTTCTTGCCTAAGAAATGTACTGCTAGAAATTTCTTGAAAAAAAAGTTGTTTCTTTTTTCTATTTATCTTTCTCTCTTACTAGTGTGGGTTCTCTCCCGCTCGTATATATACATACATATATTAAATCTATAGTATTATTTTAATGATTTTGAAATTTTGTAGAGAAAGGGTGTTGTGTGTGGTTTTTAAAGCGTGTACTTTATATGGGGGAATAAACCAAATCTTAATAATACCAAAAGAGTGTTTCTAGAAAGACGAGTGAAAATGATCTTACATTTCATCTTTGTTATTACATATAAAGAAACTAAAAGTTAATGACACTTTTCCCATTTTAACTATCAACATGATGATCCCAAAAACAATATATAATTATAAGAAAAAAAAAACACAGCTAAGGTTTGGGACATAGTGGAACATCATGAACCATTAGTTTGGAGGGATTAAGTCTGAAAATTGATATACAAATTTAGGGGTATATAAAGTGGAACGAAATGATATGTGAAATATATATATATATTATTTTAATGGTGCAATTTTTTCAATCAAGAATTTATGCCCTAACAAAAATGGAAGTGAAAATGTTGTTACGTATTGAGACTATCTCTACAGATGCGAAAGATTGATTTGTATTTATTAACCAATTTTCATATTATGGATATAATTTCATGGTTGATGGTGTTCGATCCCTATTTGTATACACATGCATGCAAGTTATAAATGAAAGAAATTTACACCAAAATGAAATAGCAATAAATTTTTAGCTCTAATCTCACTCAATAGTTTTGTACAAACTTTGATGACCAACGCAAGAAACAAAAAAAAAAAAAGGATACATTCTGAAAGTGTATTTTCTCATCTAAATAAATTCTAATTTAATTTTCCCAGTTATTTTAATTAAGACAACATTAAGTACTATTAGATTTTTGGTAATTTGAGGATAAAGTGGTGTCTAGAGTCTGACCTCAATAATATAATTGCTCATTTAATTGTTTTTACGATGAGTTATTATTTCAACTATTTGTTCCAATATTTCCAAATTTTGGCTATTGAATTTATTTCAGTAGTGTTAGTACTTATTTTTATTTTGTTGCTGAGCTAGATCAATTTCTTCTGCTCTATAACCAATGCAATGACTTATCTATTGTATAAAGAAAATTACCGGTTATATCAAATATCACTATATTAGCTCCATTATTCACATTCAATAATTTCGTGATTATTATGTGTGCAATCTTACTCGTAAAATATCCATTCAAAAGCCCTAATTCCAGATTGACTACATTTCCGATAAATCGTTCTAAAAAAACCGAAATAATTTTTGATCGCCAGATTATGAACTTTATATCCAAAGTTTACATTGTCAGTGCGATCTATGGGTACAACAATATGATGACACTTAATATATAAGTGTCTTCATAATGATATCACTACTTTAAAAAATCTATATTTTAAAATATCCACAATAATATACTCGTGAAACTTTTTGTACAAGCGGAGGTTAAACTCCACATTAGTTATAGTCTTATCTTGCCACTAATAATAGATTACTTATATATAGGAGTTAAATAGTTTAGACAGGCAACTAGTCCAGATTAATGGAAAATTAACTCCGTAGACGTAAATATCTGTTAGTGGCAATGCGAAACATTTATGGAAAGTCCACTCAACATGTACCCACCGACAACTAATTAGGTACTTTGTAGTTAATAGACCATATATGTCGATAGCCACAAGAAAAACTGTTGTTACCTGGAAACGCCATTTGGCCAGGGCAGCCTGTTCGTCCCGAAATGTATTTTCGGCGCCGAGATGTAATGTTGAAAATTTTTGAAGAAAAATAAGTAGGAAACGTTTTGAAAATACGAATGATACATGTAGAAAATGGAAGGGAAATGACTAGGAAATATTATAGATACTATTAGGAAACTTAAGAAAATTTTCTTGAAAATTTATAGGAAACTTGACGAATACATTTTCATACAAACTTAAGTAAAAAATTAATAAAAATATTTTGAAATATGGCATTTTTAGTACTTTAATAGTAAAATAAAAGTTTTTTTTTTTATGTTAAATTATGAACAATATGTTTGTAAAGAGTATCAAATATTATGGATATAGAAGTCTAAGTATAACGGATATTCATAAATTCGAAAGATATTTTTCACTACTAGATTTAAGAATCACATACATTTTCTCTACGTTTCTCATATGATTTATAAGTAGATCCGAAAATTTTTACAATCATATTTCTATTTTATTATTTTTCCTATATTTCTTAATTGCATTTCCTCCGTATGTTTCCCGTTTCGCTTTCTGAATTGGCGTTCCATTTTGGCAACAATCGGAAAAACTATTAGGTATAGTACGGACAAAATAAAGGGACATCTGTAGCATAGTCATAGTCAAGTCTTATTTAAATGGAAAAAGTTGCCTAATTAAGTATTAGGCTAAAATCTCAGAC
>MKEJ01043791.1:0-11652 GCA_001753735.1 Embelia ribes | reverse complement strand
ATTTTGTCTTAATTAGGTTTCAAGTCTTATGACCTATTTTACTTGGTCATTTTGCCCTGATTGGGCTTCAAGGCTTGTGATCCATTTTACTTGGTCATTTTGTCTTAATTGAGCTTCAAGACTTGTAACCCATTTTACTTGGTCCATTTACTTTAATTGGGTTTCAAGACTTGCGACCCATTTTCTTTACTTGGGCTTTAATGTTTGTGATCCATTCTTTAATTTAATTGGGCTATAATATTCGCGACCCATTTTATTTAATTGGGTTTAAGACACAAGGTCTATTTTGATGACCTATAAAATTCGTGTGCCTACAATAATTATTAAATATCTTTTTCGTTTGTATTTGATAAATTCGTTTAATTTTTCACATAAATTAAAAAAATTTACTTAATATAGCTAGAGCATTAAAACACTCGTGTGTTTTACAAATATGTCCTTACAAGGAATATAAAAACGTGTAATCCTTAATGGGAATCTACATTAAATGAGGGCATATCCATGAAATATTTATTTGTAGTAATTTTAAAAAATAAAATAAAATAACTATTTGAGACATACAAAAATAAAACGATGCCTTGTCAAATATGAACACAAGTGGTATGAATAAGATAAAAATTATTAGAGATATTGTTGCTTTTACTCTAATTTTAAAAATTATTTTTTCACTATTTTCTAAAACTGTTTGTCCAATATTCCGAGTACTTGACTTCAAATTCAGAATGTTAGCTTTGCAAACAACGGATATTTCCGTCAAATTATCCAATTATTTGTGGACGAAGATGTTTGATTTCATTAATTATAAAATTTGGGAGTGACGACCTTTTAGAATCTAGAATAATAATGTGATATGTATATCCGTTTATGGCATAAACTCTAGCTCAAGTAACTCTAATTGCACTTTTATACACTTGTAAAATTATGAGAAGTCTAAAACGAATATTATTATAATTAGCCTGGAATTGATGGAATGACATTGATGTACATAACTAATAGTTGCTTGATAATAGAAAATCAAACTAAAAAAAAAAAAAAAGAAAAGAAAAAATCGAACTAATAATTGTAATATTATTTGCATGTAATATGATTTTGATCGGGAATTGAGTCATGAATCTAGAATGAAGGTGCTACACATAATCAAAACTATTGCGGAGACTGAACAAATAATCACGGTAGACTTAAGACCTATATAAAATTTTATACACTAAAACATAGACATTTATATATTTTTTAAAGATTGTGGGGGTGTTTTAGGTCTGCAAATCTTTGGCTACGTTATCGTGATTGTAATGTATATCATTTCACGTGCAATTAATAATTATGCATCAAAATAATATATACAATAATGTATATGTGGCTTTACTTGGTATGCTAAATAATTTAAACGAGGTATATAGTATTTGGTATACGTTTCCAGTTCTAGGAATCTGTAATCTCCTGTTAATATTATATGAGAGTAGATTGAACATGGAAATTAGGTCTTATCCACTTTATACTTTCTTTGTCATGCATATCATGATGATAATGTTGTCAAAAAAATATATATATATAATAATAATAGTAGGGGGAACAATAATTTCTTCTGCGACTAACGAGTACAAAACTAGTTTATATATAATATCTTTAAGGGATAAATTCCCAGACAAATTTAACTGAAATTATCCTAAAAATAATGTATGGCATGCATAAAACATGACTACTATAAAACTCAAAATTTCTCGTTAAGTTGAAGCATGAATATCCATAATGCATGATTAATATAAAACTCAACAATTCCCTTCAAATTGGAACGTATAGTTCCAAAATGTAGGACTAATATAGAACTCAATACTCCCTCTCAAGTTTGAACATGTAGATCTGTAATGCATGATTAATCTAAAATCCAACACTCCCCCTCAAGTTTGAGCATATAGTTCCATAATGTAGGACTAATATAAAACTCAACACTTCCTCTCAAATTTGCGCACGTAGATCCGTAATGCACGATTAATATAAAACTCAACATTTCCTCTCAAATTGGAGCATGTACATTCCTAATTCCCAACTTGCGCAAAAAATACTGATGAAGATCTGGGGCTAAATGCTTGGTGAAGATATTAGCTAGCTGTGAGTACCCAGGAGTATAAGTGGGCGAAATAAGACCAGCATGGAGATTGTCATGCATGAGGTGACAATCAATCTCAATGTATTTAGTTTGCTTATAAACGACAGGATTCCATGCAATATGGATAGCAGATTGGTTATCAAAAAATTGCTGAATAAGACAAGAAGAAGAAACACCTAAATCATATAGAAGAGCAACAAGCCAAATAGACTCACAACTCATAGTGGTCATACTATGGTACATCCTCATAATTAGAACGATAAACATTCTATTTTTTGGAGTGCCAAGAAATAGGCTTAGTACCCAAAGTAATAAAAAAAGATAGTAGTAAAGTGACCCATAGTAGGGCAGCGAGCCCAATAGGCAACAAGGCAGAGATCACAAACCAAAAAGAAGATAACCATGCCTAGGAGTATACTTAATATAACGTAAAACTAGATAAACAGCCTGAAGGTGAACATCACTAGGTCGCTTCATCAACTAACTAGGGTAGTTGAATGCAAAACAAATATCGCAACGAGTAATCTTCAAGTAAATAAGGCAGCCGATGAGGCGACGATAAATGCCCAGGTCTAAAAAAAGGTGTGCATCATTGGGACATAAACGTAAGTTCTACTCCATCTAAAAAAGCAAAAGGTCGAGTACCCAAACGCCCGAAGTTGGTAAGAATGTCGATGAAATATTTCAAATGAAAAAGGAAACTTCCATCAGAAGTGCGTGCAACTTCCAAACCCATAAAATACTTCAGCTTATCCAAATCCTTAATGTAGAAGCGATATGCCAAAAACTGCTCAATATTCTTTGGGTTGTTGCCCACAACAATAATGTCATCAATATAAACTAATTTAGCAGTGAAAGAAGAACCCATAGTGTATGTAAAAAGAGAATGATCTGACTGAGATTGGCGATAACCAACAAAAAATATTACTAATGAAAGCTTTGAATACCAAATTCAAAAGTTTGATTAAGGCCATAGAGAGACTTGTGTAACTGACAAACACGTGTCCCCCCCTGAATTGAATAACCATGCGTTAAGTTAATGTATACCTCCTCATCAAGATCACCTTCAAGAAAAGCGTTATAGACATCCAACTAGTGTAATTCCTATGTACAAGTAGTCACAACAAATAATAAACAATAAATAGTGACCAACTTGGCCATGGGTGCAAATGTATCATGAAAATCAAGACCTTTAATCTATATATAACCCTTAGCCACCAAACAAACCTTGTTTTGATTGACGGAGCCATCAGTATGCAACTTGGTCTTGTAGACCTACTTACATCCAATCGGTTTCATACCCGGGGCAGAGGTACAAATGTCCAAGTCCAATTAGCTTCGAGGGCGCCAAACTCGAACTCCATGGCCTCCCTCCAGCGGGAATATCGTACAACATCACTATAGGTAGTAGGATTAAAAATACAATTAACAAAATTAAGATATGTAATATGGGAAAGAGAGAAATAAGAATAATAAAGAAAGCCAAAAATAGGATATACCGTACTAGCAGCCGTAGATGGGACAATAGTGAGGGCGCTTGAGTTAGAATGAAGGATAGAACAATCAAAATCAATGAGATAGCTAGGTTGTTTGATAGTTCTTTTAGGGCGCAAGGGACGCAGATATAGCTGGGATGGAATATGATAGGACTCAGGTGGCTGGGTTAGAGTAGGATAGGCTTCGGGTGGAGTGTCTGCTTTGGAGAAGGGTGCCCAAAAAGGGTTGAACTTTTGCAAAAGCAAGGTCAACTCCAGCAGAGCCAGACGGAGGTCTACCGAGGCTATGATGGGCCTGAGTGTGGTGGTATTCAAGGCAGGATGTAAGGTAGGGGTATGCAAAGGTGTATCATGTATATCGGGTAGAGTAATGGTTGGTTCGTGATACGTAGGAGTTAATGGGTTAGTGTATATGTAAGATTGTGAAAAGGTAACGAGGGGTTTGGAAAGCGAAATGGTAGTAACAAGCGAAGGATGCTCACGTTAAGGGAAAACATTTTCATGAAAAGTGATATCACGTGATATTAAGAATATTTCTTTTCTAAATCATAAACATTATAAGTTTTATGAGTAGATGGATATCCCAAGAAAGTACATTTTGTGGCCCGGAATTGAAATTTATACTGACCAACCTTTAGTGTTTAGGTATAGCAAAGATAATCAAATAAGTGTAAGTGGTCATAGATAGGCTCATATTGAAAAAAATTGTGGAATGGCGTCTCATTATTTAAGTTAGTTGAGGGCATGCGATTTATTAGGTGAACAATAGTAAAGGCGCATAATTGAGGGCATGCGATTTATTAGGTGAACAATAGTAAAGGCGCACTCACCTTAAAATAAAATGAGTAAATCAGAATGAAAAGGTAAACAACGAGCCACATTCAAGATGTGTTAATGTTTACATTTAGCGACTCTATTTTGTTGTGGTGTATCATTACAAGTAAATTCATGTAACACTCCCTTATCATAAAAATATTTTTGCATTTCATACTTAAATTCGGGACCATTATCAGTGCATCTATGACGAATAATTGCATTATACTAAGTACGTACCATAACAAAAAAAAAAAAAAATTGAGATAAGAAAGAGTGTCAGATTTGTAACGCACTAAGAAAACCCAAGTAAGATGCGAATATTCATTTACAATAGTCAAAAAATAATGTGAGCCATCAGAAGAAGAAAAAGAATATCCAACCCAAATGTCAATATAAATATGATTAAAAATAACCTAACTCATAATAGACAAATGTTGGAAACCTAATCTAGAATATTTTCCCTTCTTACAAGTATCATAAATAAGGTTATTATTATTAGGTAAAGAAAGAAATTTAGGGATACCAAATTTAGAGGAAACGTCCAGCATTTGATGGCATAACTTGTAAGGGAGGAAGACTTGCAGGGTTGTGGCAGGATATGTAGGCTTGAAAAAATATAGATTCTCAGGTCGTTCTCCTGTTCCAATCTGCTTCTGAGTAGTAATATCCTGAAAGACACAAGAAGTAGGGGAAAAAATGACAGCAAGATTCAATTATCGAGTAAGCTGACTAATAGATAGTAAATTATATTTAAAATCAGGCACATATAAAACATTTTTAAGATTCAAAGAAGGAGAAAGAATAATGGAGCCGATGACTTTAATAGGGACAGAAGTGCTTGTAGCGATATTCACAAACTTGACAGTTCTTGCATTAGGATTAAAATATGTTGTGGTAAGCGGACAAAAAAATGTGGGCATAGTCATGGTGGGCTACATCGTTATTCTCATGGGTATTCATTAGAATTCTTTACCTTTTACCATTGTTGAAGAATGCTTGATTTGATGCCTTATTTAATTTAGAATAACATGCTCATTCATGTCGTATAGCACTTAGACTCTATTATATCTTGATGTTTATCATCTAACCATTTCATTTTACTTCTTTATTATTATGCGTGATTTTATAGGAGCGTAGACAGGTTTCGAGCATCCTTAGATGCTCATATATATGTATTTTGATACTATAGCAGTCGTGGAGGTGATGAAGTAGAAGTTAGACATAGGTGTTGCTCGTATATTACTTTTGTAGGGCAACAACATGTTGTAACTTCTTTTTTCAGCGAATAGCTTGAGGCAAAGTATATTTAAATTGGCTATTTACACTTGTATCACATATTTTTATATAGTGTTGGTACGGACCTTCTCATTGTTTTTTAAAATAGCTTATGCATATATCTGTAAGCAGACTACATATGTATTTACTGCTGCGAGATTTTGATATGAATGTTGTATATAGTGCATAGTACCGCCCTGCAGTGGTGATTAGGTATTGCAGTGATGATGATGGCATAGAAACATTTTTATATTTTTCTTTTCTTTTCTTTTTATTTTGTGATCCCTGGGTCACGGGTTTCGGGGCATGACAGGGCTGGTAGCAACCCTTCCTCAGGTTCATATTGTGTTTCAGTTTGCACATGCAAGCTATCCTCATCAGGCTTATTGAGAATTTTGATAATTTGTCTCAAATCTTGCGACAATTCTCGAATATATTTCTCAAGTTGATCAACTCATGGCTCAAGAACTGGAGGTTGCTATTTGAGTAGATACTGGTGGGGTGCCATGTAGGTACCTAATGCTGAGGATATCGGATTTGGCCTATATTGGGAATTCTCAAGTGAAAAATCATCTATTTTATGCCCTTGTGCCTCCTCAAGTATTTCATTCAATTTAAGCCTTATACTTTATATTAGATATGAAATTCATAAATCTGAAGTGCATAAATCTGGATTGCGTGAATTTTGTTGTAGCCAATAATAACATTCATATTCATGACCCCAACTACACTTTAAGAAAAACTCATCAATATCATGATCTTCATAGCAAAAAGAGCATACTTGTAATTGAAGAGGAGGGAAATAGACTATATACTCCTATGGATTCATTTTTTTATTTTTATTTTTAAGAAAATTAAGAAAAGAAAATAAATCAAAACAAAAGGAAAGAAAAATAGAAGGAGATAGAAGGGGTATAGACTAAATATTCTCAAATAAAAATTACGTGTCTAGAATTCTTAAGGCACTTTGTATAGGGAGTCCCCGACAACGACCCAAAAAACTTGACTGCTTCTAAAACGTACAAATAACTATACCTAGCAAGTGCACTAGGAAATGATATAGTTTTACTGATAAAATACCGGATTTATTGATCTCAATGACTCCTACCAATTTAGGGATGTCTTAAGAAATCTCTAAAACTCAATTTACTATCAAAGATTTAATCAGTTTATTTATATTACTTCCTACTCCTAATTTTTCTTAGTTTTATCAATTTGAGTTAAGAAAAAGACAATAATCAAATAGCAATGCTAAAACACAATTTAACAATAATAACCAAAATCTTGCATTTACGGGGCATCCAATGAATTAACTTCCTCTCCCTAATTATCCTAATTAATGTTCTCTAAAAGATCATTAATCTGAAAAATCACTCATGTCTATTAATCTAGTTTACGTCTACTTAGTATTCCATCAGGTGATTGTCATACTATAACTATGTCTAGGCAATTTCTAAGATACTCAGACTTGTTAAAAACACTAGATTTTAGACTAATTTAATTTTTAGATTAAGTTTATGAAAAAACATACTCATCAATTAGGGTTAAGTTGATTTCGTTAATTCATCTTCATTCCCTAGGCAATAAGAAACTACCCAAGTATAATTACAATGAATATAGCAAAAGATGAATAACAATTCATGAAAGAAAATACATATATATAAAGAAGATGATCAATAATAATTCATAAGAAAATAATTAGAAATAACTCACAAAATTGTATTGAAAAGAATAAAAGCGAAGAGGAGTCTTGAAAGGCACTCTCTCTAGCCTCAAAACTTAGACAAAAGAAAGAATTAAATGAAACCTAGGGTTAAACAAACCTTTTTATGTCTCTACCATAATAAAAATGATAAAAATACCCTTAATGAGAGAGTTTTATACACTCAAAATGGACCTAATATGAATAAAATAAGTGTCCATCTTTAAAATGCATGTTTGACCAAGTCAATGACTCATCGAAAGTGGTTGAATCGATCCAACAATGGATCGATCGGACTTACTGGTATGGACAGCTCTGCACTAGTTCACGAGAAATGCCATAACTTGCTCTAGAAAATTCGAAATTGAGCACCATTTGAACTGTTGGAACGATAATTGAATAAGCTTTTCAACCATTCTCAATTTGATAGGAAAAAAGGCTGCCACAATTTCGCAAAAATTCATTGAAGCTCAACTCTTTGGCTTATGAGATACTTTCAACGAACGGGTGATCAAATCGCTGGCCCAAGACTTCTCAAAACTTGCTATTTTTACTTTAAAGCTCCAAATTATTGTCCAAACATAATAAATTTTCTCATAACTTCAAGAGGATCTCTTAATTGGCCTCTAAATCTTCTCATTTTATGCCATAATCATGCAAATGACATACAAATACTTAATATCAAAATATAACAAGTTTAATGCATTAAATACAAAATAAATGACCTAAAACACATATGAAATAACCACCTATTATATACACTTTTATAGCCTAATCAATCAACCAATTAATTTTCTATTCCAAATATCTTTCATTCTGCATTCCAACGGACGCTTAATGCAATTCACCAATCATCGGAAACTTATCACAAAATACTAGTTCATCCTAGATTTCATCTCATTCACATTCTCCTATTGGGCCCATACTCCCATCCCCAACATGTCTTTTAACCTTGTCAATACAACCTTGTACCTACCACAACATCATCAGTCAAGAAGTAATGCGTATCTACATTCTTGTCACCTTTCTAGCACAACGTTATTACTAGTTCGATGTATTGCTGCACCCCGTCCCTAACTAATAAAATTTTGATTTATTCAGGATACATGTCTTCTATTCTCCATGGTTTATTTTGGCCCCTTTAACAATTTTAACCTTACGTTATATATCCAACTGTACTTCCAGTAAAAAAATCCCCTCTTCAAGGTGATCGAATATCACTAAGGAAAGATTTACATGATTCTTACCGCGACCACTTAAGTTGCTACTCGTGCTACGACCACATCCACCACATCTTATTACTTTGGAATCAATCTATAGCAAGCAATAAGAATCCATAACATATTCGCATTATATGAAATAAGAAAAAAAACCATATATGTAACTCCCAAATTGCTTGTCATTAACTTCGTCCACTAATAGTGATCCGTGTTGGGCCTACAGGACATCCCTTGTCTATCCAACACAGAGCTAAGCATCAACATCCATTACCATAGGCTACTGGTTTGTAGATATAAAACACACATTTAAAAAATGCGACATGGATGGAAGCAAACAAAGCACATAAGTCACACAAAAATATCCAAGGCAGTCAAGTCCCTAGAAGCCTACTATGACCTTCTAGACGTAGCTCACTTGAGACTTCCTATCGACATACCCAATACCCGACAACTCTCAAGATTATCATATATCTTAACTTTTGATACCAACCTGTAATACCCCGGAATTTGACCCATCCTGAGTATGTCACTAACAACCAACTAAAACATATGGTAATCCAAAACCTCAAATAAATCATTAACTATTAATGAAATTATTAAGATTCAATGTCAATAGCTAAAATTTATTTGGCCTTATTATCATGTTTTCAGCCATACAATGTTAAAGTAATACGATAAACTAAAGTAATAATGGTCAATGGCCTACAACTGTCTGAATATGAATAATATTGAACTAATAGGGAGATGTCGACTTCTGACGGCTAATCCCGAATGAGCTTATCCAACCTAGTTCTGTTATCCACATCCCCTAATACCTGGCTCTACTTGGCATTTTATAAGAAAACACAGTTTGAAAAGCAACTAAATAGGTACGAGTCAATTATAAATCCAATTATAAAGAAATGACAAAAAAATGTCAAGCACGACCAAAGTATCAATCTAGTAATCTTATATGCACGTCTAACATTAATGACCAATAAAATCATACATCTACCAATATAAAATATAATTTGTCGTACATTCGACACAACCAAAAACTTAGACCCCATATTCTAACTCAAAACTAACAATTCGGGCTCCATATCCTAACATAAAATTGACAAATCAGGCACCGTACCATATTCTGACACAACAAACTACTCGAGCTTCGTATCCTGATGCTGGTAAACTCGGGCAGCGTAGCCCACACTTTACAGTAAAAGCTTTAGTTCCCACAGAACCAGCTCATATCAAAAAATTAATCTTTCGACGTCTATAACAACCATATCAGTTCTTGCCATTTAATAGATTAATGACCATTTTATCTCACAACAATTACAACTTTCCATTTAGATGTTAAATTGACATCTTATCTCAACTTCATTTAGTATTCAAACTCATCCGACAAATAATTTCTTCCAACATATTCTTGTCACGACACAAAAAAACTTATTCTTATTTGTCTTATTAATTTAATGCATTTGAGTTTATAGTTTAGGATTTATATAGCACATACAACTACCCAAAATGCGTTGAAAGTATCTCATACGCCGAAAACCTGAATTTAAATGAATTAATGGGAAATTTTAGAAGAATTTTTCCTATTAAATTGGGTATGGTTGGAAATTTCATTCAATTATCTTTCCAATGATTCAAACGGAACTCAATTCTGGATTTTTTTAGAGAAAGATATGGCATTTTTCGTAAAAGGGTGTGGGGGATGGGAACCGGTTTGATCGGACTAAACAATCCCCGACCGGTCCAACCAATCCCAAACTAGTCTGAGGCTTCACAACAACAATTCCAACTGGTCCAACTCTTTTCGGACCAGTTTGAGACCCCAAAATACCATGATTCAGAAAAATTCACCCAAAAACTCACAATTTCAACAACTATTCTATGATGAGTTTAAAATTAAGCCCCAAGACATGGTTTTCAATATAATTGAATTCAAAATCCATACGAACCTCAATCAATAAGAGGAATTTCCTTGAAATTATCGAAGGGTAACTCTAGATGTTACCATCCGAATACACACCAACGAAAGGTGAAACTTATGAATGATTGATCACGATTTCGTCATCAATAATACTAATTGAACGTTAATCAATCATTAGAGTCATTTTTTATTGTTGAAGGCTCAAATAACTACGAAAGATTAGGGGACAATTTACCTCTCAACAATAAAAATGATGTGACAAATCCAAATTCTCCCTTGGATAATTAAACGGAGTGATTCGCCACCATAGCTTGATAGATCTTAACCAAAAGCTCCTTTCTCTTCTTTCTCTATCTCTATTTTGTGAATGATGAATGATAGATCATGAGCATTGTGAAAACGAGTAATTAATTTTGAGTTTCATTTCTTGAAAAATTAAGAAAGCAGTCCTTGTATTTCATTGGGCCTTACAATTGAAAATATTTTATTCAACTTTTTTGTCCCGTACTTCAAATAATGCCACTATGTCACAAACCAAATAAGACAAATATAAAACTAATAATTTAAAAATAAATATTCGTCATACAATTTATGCAATGCATGGGTTACATGCTTGTAATTATATAACAAATAATAAATATAAAAAAATTTTAAATCAAGAAATTTTTTAAATATATTAAATTTAGTCCAAAAATAATCTCAAACCTTTTCTATTATTGTAATTGTAAAAGTTGAATCATTATTGATAGATATATGTTTTTACACACAATGAAACATAGGGACTGTTGCGGTAATTAAGCCAAATTACCCGCCTCACTTGCCTATTACCAGGAAAATCAGGGACCAACGAGGTAAATATTACTTGACAGCTGTACAGGTACTGTGCACTATAAAAAGCTGCCATAGGACAGCTAAAAAGGACAGGTGAAAAAGTTTCTCTCTACACTTCATGCTTACCTAATTGCTGTCATTAATATATTTTTTAGCTCATCTGGACTCTACTCTGACTTAAGCATCGGAGAGTCGACAGACAGTCACCCCAGTCTGCACTTTCAGGTACTCGAGCATATCCGAAGGACTCTCGGGGCGGAAACATCTCGTTCGTATTTCCTGACAGATAT
>MKEJ01043777.1:0-12176 GCA_001753735.1 Embelia ribes | reverse complement strand
GTGTTTCTCTTAGAGAATGGCGGAGGTATCGCTAGTTCTTCAATTTAGATCTATGTTTGTGATCGGTTCAATTTGCATGCTTGGTGTATAAATAGTTTTTGACGCATATCTATATGTATGGATGGTTTGTTGATACATATGTTTTTATGTTTGCAGATTAGCCAATTGGCTTACTGAGTTATGGAATATTGAGTAGTTTTGAGAGTAGTAATTATGATCTACACGATTAGTTGATGTTAAGCACAATTGTGATTGTGCGAATTTTACTTGCATGCCATCGTGTATTGGATGTTCCAGTTTGCTCAGTGGCGACTATGCTTAATATTGCCATTATTTCTAAGCACAGCAACAACTGTGTGATATAACCTTTATTACTGTTGCGTGTTGCACATAAGTGCCAACTGAGTTTAGCATTGCCATTATTTCCTGGTGAACGCTTAATGCAATTGCAACTGTAATTTCAGTCGTTCGTGATTGTTGTGCATGGGTTCCGAAATGAACTGGACGGGCTAGATTATTCAGTCGTGACTGTGCTTAGCATTGCCCTTATTTCTTGGTTAGTGCTAAGTACAGTCGCGACTGTGTGATCTCATTTGTCTATATAGATGTGTAGTGCACATGCGTGCCAACACGTAATGGATTCACCTGATTGCTTAGTCACGACTATTTTTATCATTTCACTTGATTGCCAACACGAACTACATGTGTCGGTCAATCCGTCGCAATTGCACCTAGCATTGCCACTATTTCTTGGTTAATGCTAAACATAGTTGCAATTATGTAATCTCAATCGTTTAGTACTAGTATTGTTGTACATGTGTGCCAATACATGCTGGATGGGTCAGATCGCTCAATCGCAATTGAGCTTAGCATTGCAATTACTTTTCAGTTTATGCTAAGTGAAATTCCGACTGTGAAATCTCAGTTATTCATCACTAATATGTGTTGTACATGCGTGCCGACACGGAATGGATACACCTAGTCACTCAAGTATGATTATGCTCAATACTTCCCTTATTTCTTGGTCAATGCTAAGAACAGTCACGATTGTGTGACCTAAGCAATCTATTGAAAGTACGTGTTTTGCTTGTGTGTCAACACATACTAGGTGCGCCAAATCGCTCTTAGCATTACCATTATTTCTTGGCTAATGCTAAGCACAATCGTGGCTAATTAATCTCAGCCGTCCACAATTACATGTATGACAACATTTACTGGATAGGTTTGATCAGTCATTAGCAATTTTGCATAGTATTGCCCTTATTTCTTGCTTATGCTAAAGCACGATTCGGTTTGTGCAATCTCTGTTGTCCACGTGATGGATGCGTCAGATTGCATTGTAACGATTGTGCTTAGAATTTCCTTTATTTATTGGTTAATGCTAAGCACATTCAAGACTATTGTGCGATCTCCGTCGCACATTAGTATTGCAGGTTGTATATGCATGCTAGCCAGTATTAAATGTCCTGGATCATTCAACGACGACTGTTTTTTTTGGTTTATTTCTTGGTTAATGCTTAGCATAAACGCAACTTTGCATCTTAGATGAACATGTGTGTGAACACTTACTGGATGCGCCCACAATAGTGATTGTGTTTAGGATTTCCCATCTTTATTGTTGAATTTTAAGCATCTTTAGTTCTTGGTTAATGCTAAGCACAGTCACTACGGTGTGATCTTAGTCGTTCACCATTGATAGGTGGTGTTGTACATGCGTAACACGCACTGTAGCGCGCAACAATGATAGACTGTTGAGATTGCACGGTTGTGGTTATGTTTAGCATTAACTAAAATTAGAACAATGCTGAGCACAGTCACTACTAGTGATATGGTGCATTGAGCATATGTTGGCATGTATGTACAACATTCACTAGTGATGGATGGATGAGATTGTTTGGTACCAATTTTGCATAGCATTGCCGTCATTGCTTGGTTAATGCTAAGCATGATTGAAAATGTAGGATCTCAGTTGTCCATGCAGATTTTACACGCATGCGAGCTTGTAGTGGATGCACTTTAGGGTGGGAATTGGTAGGGTACTGGCAGAATTTCGTCATACCGCTATCATTTAATAGACCATAAACCAAACCCCTCTTGAACGAATTTAACTTTTTTTGGTAAAATACCAAAGCCATTCTGTTTGAAAGTCAGGGACTCATTTTCAAAATGTTTTTATTTATGACTGGATGTGATGAGTTGTTCTGATATTACCCTATTTCAAGTTGTAAACCATTAGTTACTCTAGGGCCTTATCCGAATCAAACGTAAACTATGATAATTGATAGTATTATCTTGATAAAAGTTAATAACGGAAGTGCTTTTATGACAACCCCCTCAACAGCAAATCATACCATTTATTAAGGAAAGTAAAATGCAAATAAAAATCATCTAAATTGAATTAATCTTACAGTTACAAAATATAATGCCATATCAAACAATTTCATTAGAAAAATGTACACCATAATCTTTGCTGGAAATTTTGTGCTTTGATTCTCTAATCTTATTGTTCTTTGTGCATGCCAATTTTCTAGAACACTATTTCATGCCTTATTTCTAATTAACTTGTAAATCCTGTGCATATCTGTTTATCATTACCTATTTGTACATTCTAAATGTTCTGCAAGATATCTTGAGAATTTCGTCTTGAATGAAGTTTTACTTTCTTTCTCTTACATTCAGTTGAGATGCACACGGAGTTTAAATGAGTTCCAAAAACTTATTTGGGTACAAAAGTAGAATAAAAAGATCAGATTATTGACAACTTGAGTTTGAACTACTAGATTGGATCCCGGAGCAAGTTTGTGAATGTGTTGTCACTGTTCTTATATGGAGTTATAATGTTATTGTGGTGCAGAATTATGTTGATTTTTGTTGTGTCTTTCGTCCTGTTATTTATTTGTTCTTTTGATAAAGTTCCTGCTACATTGATTTGGAAGATTGATTTTCTTCGCATTTGAACCAAAGAAATTCTAGTTACATAGGTCCTTGTTTTCTGTAATAAAATATCCTCAGGGAGAATGCAATTCGCCTTGAAGAGAAGGAGAGGAGGGAGAAAGAATTATTGAGCCAAATTGTAGCTGAAGCGGAAGACTACAAGGTTGACTTCCACAGTAGAAGAAAGATCAATTGTGAAACCAATAAAGTTACCAATAGGGAAAAGGAGAAGGTATGAATGGAGTTTCTTTTGTGATACATGAAGAACTTCTGTTTCTTTCCTTGATAATAGGATTTTGATTCCTCTCCTCTCATATGCGTAGCATAATTTCTCTAACATTGTCTCTGTGTTTTTTTATCGTGTGACTTTGTGACGTGTTATTTGACAAGTGGGTACTGTTTGGGATAAGTACAGGATTGCTCTTTATCCAATTTTATGAGGAAAGAAAAAACAGTTGTTAGTTTGGATTGATTGTTAAATGTACACATTTTAACAATTATCTAATTGTCCCTCAGATATAGGGGATATCGTCCCTCGTTATATGAATGCTTATCTCAGGAAATATTATTTGTGACCTAAGACAACTGACATAAAGTACTATTTATATAGAATGTTTACTGTGACTTTCTGATCCAGATCCTCCTCTAGAGATACCGACTAGTATTTGCTGGAATTTATTTCTTTGTTCCCTAACTACCAGAATCTATTTCTTTGAACTCTTCAATATTGATCCGTCTCTTGGTGATTTTAAATCATATTCGTCAAGGATTATGTTTAAAGTAAGCCACTGTCATTACAATAGAACCCTCATCATCTGTGAAATCAATTTCCCTTTGTCCATCATTTGACTTATAAACAAAAGGATTGCATTTCCCTGCTTAAATAACTTTATCCTCTTGCACAGATACTTGTAGCCAGCCTGGAGAAGGTTAATGCCGAGGCAGACATGAACTACTGGAAGACTATTGCAGAGCTCATCCCTAACGAAGTAGCCGCTATTGAAAAGAAGAGACAGAAGAAAGGAGAGGAGAAGAAGCCATCTATTGCTGTGGTTAAAGGCCCAAAACCTGGTAAGCCCACTGACCTATCGAGGATGAGACATATACTCTTAAAGCTCAAGCACGAGACACCTTCACACCTTAAACTTTCAACCCCTGTGGCACATACAAAGGGTACAAAAATCGATGTTGCTGTCAGTGTGTCTGCTCCTCCGAAGGCTCCCAATGTGGCCACCCCTGTAGAGGCTGTTGTAGTGGCTTGATGTTATTGAGTTCAATTACAATCTGTTTTAACCATATTGTGACGGGGTTTTGCTTAAGGAACTGGATTTTCAAATATGTGTATGTATGAAAAAAAAAAATTTTGGATTTTCAGAGACTTTATATTTATGCTATTTATTCGTCATCAACACATGCAAACCCCCACACATATATTTGTTAGTCAATCCTCCGAAAAGTCTGTCACTTTCATTTCCCCAGCTTTTTCTTTTGTTAGCCAAGCAAACTGATCTTTAAGTAGACCATGATTTGGTAGAATTCTTGTTTTTAGACAACATTATGTCTAACCACTAGGACTAGCCCAGTGGCCAGAACCTGAGCTTCTGAACAGTGGGTTTCATGCACAACTCTATCCTCCCCAGGTGAAGGCCCCCAATGCACCCAAAAGAAAAGCATTATGTTTTGAAAACCATTTCACTCCAGATTTACAATTATGGTAATACAAAAAGTTCTGTTCAAACTTGACTTTGACAACAGAATTCCATATCAAAAATGGAACAGGTCCTCCGGAGTTTTAGAAACCAGCCCATAACCTGATTTCAATAATCCTTCTATCCACCTAAATCATGTTTCAGTATCATCAAAGCATCCAATAAGACTCTTTACAATGCTCCAACACACCCGTAACAACTATAAACCAGAAAAAGTTGCCATTCCATGAGTAGAAAAAGTCAGAGACCCAAACTGAACAAACGAGGAAAGGGAAAAGAAGATGAATTTTCCATTCAGTGGAAGCTAACTGGAGTAGAGTGGGGAATTACTGAATTACATTACACGGTTAGAGGGTAAACACAGTAAATGCAAGTTGAGAACATCTTCTCAGTTTCTAATACAACAGCACCTAACATTACAATCTTACTTGATTGCTCCACTTTACAGAGATCACAAGGCTGAGTCTCCCATTACTATCTCTTCTGTTATCTTCTAACTATCATGCGCAAGTGGATGAGAAGAGCAGTAAATACTATATTGTTACTGGTTAGAAAGAGACCCGTGATTTACCTAAAAGGTCAAGGCCACAACCATCACCTCCCACGGATGCTGACCGGTGACCTGGTGCTCTTCTCACTGTTAATGTCATCTTCTAGTTCATTTCCATCAACACAAAAGCCATTATTGTTGACACTCACTTCAGAACTAGCATTACTGCTTGTAGCAAGAGGGGAGTCTGAGACGCTAATTGTCCTGCTGCGAGTGGGACCTGGTCTCACGCTATACATAGACGATGCTGGTATATTTGTCATCAATGGTTTCATATTGCCTTGAATGCTCTTCCTTATATCCTGCTCAACAGAAGCAACATATGTTTATAACACACAAGATAACAAAGAAAAAAAGACTACGCATTTATGATTCCAATAGTAATATCAGCCAGGAAAATATCTTTCCAAAAAATAAATATATGAGCCAGGAAAATGATTCACATGCAAAAATTCCTACGAAGTTGGTTTGTCAACAGGCGGTCCACCACTTTTGTTATGTGTCCAAATTCCAATGCAACCCTAAGTCCTTGTATGAACTATTTGTTAAGCGCTTCAGTTGGTATAGCATTAACCTATCAGGAACTGCTGGTATGAATAAATCAATAGGAGAAACACTATTCTGACACAAAAGTTATATGGGATTCAGAATTCTCCAGTAATATGATGTGACTGCATTTGAGGCTTATTAAAACAAATTAGACAGTCTAAATTTAAAGGTTAAGGCCACAAATTGTCAAGGTGCCACAACATTGAGTAAAGATTTCACTTCTACATAGCAATTTGAGATAGAAAGTGGAAGAGAAAAGTGCATACCATATGCCGTACAGCCATATCGAAAGATTTCTTTGATAAGCTTCTTCCAAATCCGGAGCAGTCAGGGGATGAGGATTTTCCTGATAAGTTACTACGAGGAGATTGCTTGTCATCATGATTAGGTGGAACCAGCCTCCTCATATTAATCACTCTCTCAACCATCTTGGTTCCAATCAAACCAGGACTAACGCTCTCATTCGCTTTCGCATGTATGCGGCTAATTGCAGGAACAGAACTTCCACTGTTATTCTTAATGCCATTAGGTGGCCGTCCCCTAGAGGGCGAACACGACTGCCTCCTTACCCTTCCATTAGAAGCAGGCACAACAGAAGAGGAACGAGCACTGGGTGCCGCTGGCCTACCCCTCGTGGCAGAAAGTGGCCTACCAGGCAAAGAAGTTCTCAGATTTGGAGGCGCATCAAGGGAGAATCCAGGCATCTCCGAGGGGTTCCATGGTCTAGGCTTCACAGTGGGAGAACTAGCACGAGGTGGCGCTGGATTTCTGGATGCTGTGGGACCCGGCTTGGAAACTGAGGAAGAAGCAGACTTAACAGGAGCACACGAATTTGTTGAAGTTGACAATGTAGCTGGTCTACGTGTTGGTGTAGATGACCTAGATGGGGGCTTAGACGCAAATAAGGTGGGTCTACTAGTGGGAGTTGAAGATCTAGCAGTGGTTCTCGACAAAGGAGTGGTAGATCTTGGGGGAACCATGGGCTTAGTGGACGGCAATGTTGATCGAGAAGTGGGTGTGGAAGACCTTGGGACAGGTGTCACAGTGGTTAAAGAGGATTTAGATACACTTGGCATGGACTTTGATGTTGTTAATGTCGTGGACCTAGCAGACAGGGTCGACGAGGATTTAGATATAGTCCGAGTTATGGGTTTAGATGTGGAGGTCAACATGGGATGACTGGTCGGAGTGGATGATCTTGATCCTGGACCTCCTGATGATGATGGCCTGCGAATTCCTATAGTTGAAGCATTTAACCCAGGGGATAAAGCAGTTTGTCTAGATGACAAGTGAGTCCTGACAGAAAGCTCTGGCTGTGAATTTGCAAGCTGTAGTAGAGCATTAAATAGGTAATACTCAGGCATAATCAATCTCAGTGATGTTAAAGCAATGCATTTAATTCAACTCCTAGCAAATAATGAAATCATCAGATTTATAAAAGGCCATTATTTTTGTCACCAAAATAACAAGTTTGTGATGGAAAGACGTAACAAACCACAAATCTTCCAACAATCAACTTGGAGATCTTTATGATACAATTAAATTGAAGCAACCGAAGCTGCATGGCAAAGAAGTCTAAAGCTGTATTTCTTACTCTTGATTTTAGTGAAGCGGGACGAGATTTAGGAGTTCCAACTTGACTCGTGACCATCCTTTGGGATCCCATCTCCAGGGAAGGGAAAAGAGGAGTGCCAGGTGGAGTTATGAGCCTGAATCAAAAAAGAGAAATGCAAGGCATGAGACTCGTGACCACCCCAATGACACTAATCATAACTCTACATCAAGATACACCTCCTCAAAGTCGATCACCTAAAATGTCTCAGGGAACCAATGTCCATGAGCAAAACAAGCACAATGTGCAATAACAATCAATTGCTGATTACATTTTAAGGTCACTGCATATAAACCAAGAAATCATATCCCTTATGACTGAAAAAAAAATGTTAAGCTGACAACAAACATGGCCAATAGCCTTAGTACACAGCCATAAGTTCTAGCAAATATATTTGAATTTAAGAACTGGAGAGTTCTCAGGAAATCCAAGTCCATGAACTTGCAAACATATTGCACCAACAACTAAATGCTGAAAAAAATTCGGATTACAGAGAAAAGAACTTTATGGCAAATACACAAGAGTGCATACTTTTACCGAAAATTGTTCGCACATCAACAACTCGCCAGGCTTCTGCCTACCATAATATATTTGCACGTTTCCTAAGCTAATAAGAAATAACTAAAAAATCATTATGCAGGTAGAAGCAGTGTCTACAGGCTAAAAGCAACATTAAACTTTAAAGACTTTAAAGATGCCAAGGCATTACCAGTTGTAATCATTTTTATCATTTTCAGAATTAAGGAAATCATCGGTTCCAGTTCTCCGGGTCGGTGCAGAGGTTGGGATATTGAATATGGGAGAAGTTCCTGGTCTCGATCCTGAAAGAAAAATTGCAAAGACATTGTTAGCTTTTAAACATACAATAAAATGAGAAAACCTACTTTCACCAGCAAGTCAAGCAGAACCAGCGTTTCATGGTTAAAACATTGCAAAAGATACTCATAAATCATAACTAGTGCAACTCACATATTAGCCCAGGTTTCTAGCTAGACAATGTAAAATAAAAAGTAACATCTTCATGGATGAAGGACGAACACTACAGGTCGTTTGGTAACACTTCCATTTTCAATTTTCACGTGTTCGTTTCCAAAGTTCTGAAAAAACTGAGAACTGAATAGAGAGCAAATGAATTTCTTTTCGTTCTTTTCCAAAAGAAAAAATTAAATAAAAACAGATTGAAACAAGTGAAATCTCAAATAGCTTGTTTCGGAGTTTCACTTTTAGTTTTCTATAGATTGTTTTGGTCTTGATTGAACTTTTGGCTGTTTAAAATTGGTGATACTGATCTGTAATGTTTCTTATTATTTGTCCAGAATAGCTACTGTTTCTAATACACACAGATACATACATACGAAATTCTGATCTTTCTGGCAATAACTCTCTATCAAACCTGTATTTTGACTCCATTTTCACTACGAGCACTCCCACCAGATTCCCTATTTCCCATCCCTAAATTAAAATCTCCATACCTAGCACTCTAAAGTAGAGGTTTCAATGCAGAGGACACCCACCATAGCCTTTAAACTTGAAATAGAACTAATAGTCCCCCAGTCCAAGGGAAACACCATAGCAAACCCCTAACCTCCCATAGGATTGAATAGTTTTAGATACACTGGTACGAGAGTTTCCTTAATTCTAATCTCTAAAATTTAGAATAGAGATCACTGGTGGGAAGGCCCTAAAAACAAATACATGGAAACAAAAAGTGAGTTTATAGCTCTCGGAATCGAAAATTTTTGAAAGCTGATTACCTAGCGGAGCATGGAGCTCCTCGGGGCCACGGAGCAGAAGCTCGTTTCGCTCGTTCTCGCGCTTACGCATCTCTCGGAACAATGCCAGTTCCTCCTCCTTCTCTCTCTTCACCACCACCACCTGATGCTGCCTCTGCCCCTCCCTCTCTCTCGCCGATGCCTTAAAACTCCGATTCATCTCCCAAATTGATAAAATCCCCAAAATGCCCTCAAAACCCTAGCAATTTCAGCTAAAAATCTTCTATTTTTCTCATAACTTCCCCCGAAGAACCTTTTGTAGCCTCTATATGTAACACCAGCAGCTGCAGATCTGCAACGGGCTAAAATGCGTTCAAACTGGACACAGAGAGAGAGAGAGAGAGAGAGAGAGAGAGAGAGTGGGGAGTGACTTTTTCTTCTTCATTTCAAGCCTACAGAAGGGGCAATTAAACGTTAATAAGGGGTACTACGGGGTTAAAACGGGGAGATGTTGTTATTGATTTAAAATATATTTTTGGTTTGCGAAATGTAGATAAAAACGAAAATGACTAATCCGAAAAGAGGTTAATTACAGAAGTGGTCCCCATAGTTTCAACAAAAATTCTTTTTGGTCTCTATAGTCAATTGTAGTATTATTCTCTCCGTTTCACCATAATTGTCCTTTAAAATTAATACATAAACGATCATTAAATAATACTAATTTTAGCAAAAATATGGATATTTTACTTAATTACCCTTCATTCAAGATTCCAGTTGTATGTAGTGGTTGTAAAATTAATGAGATAACATAAACAAAACTAAAAGAATAATAAATATATTATTGATTTTCTAAAGTGACTAAGTAAAAAAATAAACAATGAAACTTCACTATTATTGTCAAAAGATGGATGTAATATTCATGGATCTTCTTTATGGAGTAAAATCATCCTAAATTATGAAAATTATATGAATTGGTGCAAAGATTAGTTTTTCTAGGAATAAATTAATCTTCTAAAAGCACCTATGTAGTTATTGTCTCCTATTTTGTTTCATACTGGAATTTTAATATTGAAAATACTATAAAAGAGATCATACTTGTCGTTTTTGAAAACTTGAGGACTAAACTTGTGCTTATTCGATCTTTGGTATTATCGAACATTGCATAGCTATTTGCGGGCTGGTCGAGCTCGATTCGATAAATACTCGCTTCAAATTTGGCTCAAATGTAAACGAGCCGAGCTTGAGCTCAATTTTGAAGTCAATAGTAATAACAAGCCAAGTATAGATTAGCTTGGCTCGTTAGATTTATGAGTTGCTTGAAATAAATATTGTAAATAGTATTTTATATGTATGTTTATGTATATATCATGTAATTAATATGATAAATAAATATCTACCTTAAAGTAATTAGTAAAATCCCATGAATAAAATTCAATTTGCATTCATTAATTACTAGCATCAATATATCATCTAAAATATTTTCAATCTTTACGAATTCAAAATTCATTCCCAAGTAATAGAAAATATCATTATATATTGTTACTTGCGAAAATTTAAACAAAGGTGGATGAAAACCTAAATAAAAACAATAATAAAGAGTTTAAAGTGATGTAGGATTGAATCAAGTGGCTCGTGAGCGATTTAGGCTTGGCTGTAATATTAACGAGCAAGCTGAGCCAAACTCGTGCCAAGTATTTTTTTAATCAAGCCAAACTCTAATACTTCAAAGCTCGGCTCGTCTCAACTCAGCTCAGCTTGTGGCCAGCCGTGCTGCTAATGTTTCAATAAAAATTATGAGGACTTTCAGAGAATTTTGTTCCAAACTATGAGGCCATTATTGTAACTCATCCCAAAAAAACAACAAATACCAACTCTCCCACGTTTTTGCTCACACTTGAAGTCTACGTTTCACAGTGTCCTTTTCTGCAAATAATTACGGAAATGCCCTGTTTTTGTTTTACTCTGTTTTTGAACTCTGGGTTCGGGATTTAATCATACAAACAATTAGTAGGATTAAATAACCCTTTTGTCTCTTTGTGCAAAATAAAAACAAAACAAAAGAAAATTGGTGGATTTATATAGCACTAAATATTGATTAAATAGTACCAATGTCACTATAGGCCGTTGAAAATGTGGTTCCGAGTTGCTATCATACTATTGTTGGCATTACAATCAGAGCATTAGTGTTCTTGTTAGTTTACTTGTCAATTATATTTATAATTTCTACTAACGGAAAATAACGAGGAGAATATGACAATCTCTTTTAAGTACTTAATTAATAAAACAGTTATCGATTACTTTATTGGTGTAAACCTTCATTAAAAGAAGAGTAAAACTCAGGTGCTTTGATTATTTTAACAATTCTATTTTCCTAATTAGACGTTTCCAACACGAAAAAACAGTTTTGAATTCACCCAATTGATTAGTACTTTAGGATATTAGATTACTACTCTAGAGTTTTTTTTTTTTTTTTGTAGGTTCAAAGGGGTGATTCGAACCCATAACCTTCTATTTGTGAGGTTAAGTTATGATCCACTACTTTAGAGTTTTGGTGTGTTCTCTATTTATTATTTGGTGAAAACAATAGACTATAATCTAATTCTTTAGCTAATGGACTACAAATTAGTGAAAGGATTCCAAGAAGCCACATCATCTCTTGTATGCAAATTCTAAGTATTTTTTTCAGTTTTTAATTAAATTAATTAATTTGTTTTTGTATAAAAAAATTTGAATTAAAACTTCTAACTTATTTAAGTCAAAATAACAAAAAAAATTCAACTTAAAAACTGAATGGTTAAATATTGTTCATCTTGTGAATAAAAAAATAAAATATAAAATTATATTGTAGTAACAAAACATTAATGTTGCTCTATTTCAAAAATTCACCAAACTCACTGCAACTGTAAGATAGTGGTTCCTAAAAAGTTACCATTTGAATTATTGTTATTTAATGCTCATATGTATAACTAAAGAATTTCGTTTTCCAAATCGAAATGAAAGTCAATGAAAAATTCTGAGACTTTTGGCTTGTACCCTATAATATATGTATAATTCATATTTTTTATCAGTTTTCGTTTTAAATTTCTTACAAATATTTTAAAAAATAATTT
>MKEJ01043772.1:0-14249 GCA_001753735.1 Embelia ribes | reverse complement strand
TCATTATTTTTTTTCCTGATATTCAATTTTAATATCGAACAACAATTGATGAATAATAGTTCTAACTTACTAGATCCATCGTCTTATTGCTAGAAAGAGTTCAAATAATAATATTTTTTTCAAATTTAACACAAATAAATAAATAAATCATATACCATTGTTAAAAGTTTGAAAAAGTGTTAAGATATATATATAAATAGAAAACAAGAAAGGACATATATTTTTTTCATTTACCCCTTATTTTCTTCAATTGATTTAGAAAAAGGAGAGAAAAATAGAGATGGATGAAAGAAAGAAAGCAAATATGAAAATAAAAGAAGAAGATATTTTAGATATTTTCAAACAATGAAAAATTATTTTTGCAATATGTAGCAGTAAAAGAGGAGTCATTATTTTTATCAAAATTTCCCCAACTGTGAGTGGTGTAATAGGGGGCGGATATCAGTTTGCCGAGAGGCTTGTTGCAGAAACAAAAGGATCTTCCTAATATAATTAATTACTGTGTCTGTGTTTGCTTTGTAGGCATTTTTATTCAATGGCTCCGGTAGCTCCCAGATCTGGCGAC
Source organism: Embelia ribes (assembly GCA_001753735.1). NCBI lineage: Eukaryota > Viridiplantae > Streptophyta > Magnoliopsida > Ericales > Primulaceae > Embelia > Embelia ribes. The sequence continues at coordinate 13,684 of MKEJ01043772.1, read as the reverse complement.
GCCATTTTCGCCTCCGTCGATCGTGTGGTTTGTACCTTACTCACTTATTCTCAATTTCATGATAACTTTATATATTTCGATTCGATTGGATTTGATTTGGTCAATAATAAAATATTTGTCCAGAACGCGGAGCTGTTCACACTAACATATGGTGCGATCGTCAGACAACTGCTTATGGATCTGGAGGAGGTCGATGAGGTCAACAAACAGCTCGATCACATGTATGTATGTATGTATGTATGTATGCGTGTATATACATATACGTGTGTGTGTGTGTGATTTTGCCGTTAAATTGAAAAGAAAATACTGTATAAACACCTCAGGGCACTCACGCCAGTGCCCCTAAACGTGTCCCTCTAGTCTATATAAACGCTATATTCAATTTCATCATATAGGGCATTTGCTACAGTGAGTGATTCTATTGAACTTGGGACTACGATTAATTTCTGGTTCTTTTTTTTAAATTTAGTTTAATGGGTCTGCGGTGTGCATTTCCCATGTGTCCCGGTCTCTATTTAAAGTTTTGAGGTATAAGAATTTAAACTTAGGGTTGAAGATAGAGACAAGAGTGGCTGATTTGAATGGCCTACACTTTAGTGTAGATTCTTTATGTCGTGGTTTGGCACCCCTGGTTAAGTGTGAAATACTTCTCTTATGTGAAGTGGTGGAATTGAATTGGGCTGATCGTAGGCTTTCCGGGAAGAGCTCAGCTTGCACCATTTTCTTTCCGGAATGGCACGAGTTAGGGTTGAATTAGTAAATAGGGCCATGGAAAGCCTAGTTTGGCTTGCAGACTATCCGTTAAGAGTCCCTACTTGTTTTTTTGGAGAGCCATTCCATTACTTTCGAAGCTCATTTAGTAGACGAGCAGAGTTCGGCTTAGCTGAGCTGCTAAATTCGTCTACACCCCCTTTTACGTACACACATTTATTGGAATTATTATTTATGAAAAAACCAAGCTGTTATTAATGAGAAAATGGAAAGGGAATATGGATTTACATTTGTCAAAAGTTCTTTTTTCCAACAAACTGGTGCAAGTATATTCACATTCATTTATAATTTAAGCACAAAGTCTACACTGTGAAAGCAGTATTCCAAAGTTTAAAAGATTGACAGAGCTTCAGAATCATAAACATGGAGCTCAATGCATATTTTATAGTTAGCCTGGAAGTTTAAATATATTTCTAAGGTGGAAATGTTACTGGAGCTACGAAATCTTTTTTCAGTGATAATAAGTATGTATGTAACCAATGCCCGAGGGCGGGGGGGGAGGGGAGCAAGGTGGGCAATTCCCCCCCATCCCGACCTCCAGATTTTTGTTAAAGACCAACACAAACAATACTTAATCACAAAAGCTAATATAGCCTGGGTGGTTAAGGCATATGTTGTTGAATCTTTTACTAGGGTTCGAGCCTTACAAGGGTTGGAGAATTTATCTTATTTTGGAAATTTGAACATTTATTTGGGCTTACTAGGGTATTCTTTTTGGACTTAGTGGGCTTGTTTACAAAAAAATGTGATAGGCTTTAGAATAAACTTATGGTAAAAAAAAAAAAAAAATTCATAATCCATTATTTTAATTTTATAGTACTTAGTAATAGTTATAAAATTAATTTGTTCTAGTGTTGAAGGAAATAACTTATTAATTTATTTAATATTTTATTTTGCTAATGGTAACATTGTTGCAATTATGGTTGTTTCCAATTCTAAATAAGTCTTAAAAAAAAGTTTTTATATTTTACTATAAATCATAAATATTTGAAGATAATATTTGTAAACATCTTCTATGACTAATTACTCCTTTAAAGAATAAACAAATTTAGCTATTTTATAACTTAAGTTTTGAAGATAAGAATCCTGTAGGCGTTAATTTTTTTTTGTCAATCTTTTTTATAAAACTATGAAAAAATTACCACAATTTATGAAAATAAATATATTTTGCCTACCCTGAGCTGAAATCCTGGTTCTGTCCGTGTATGTAACTTTTTGACTGGCCTCTCATTTAATAAATCTCAAATCCGTCCCATCAGTAATTTATCTCTACTAGTCAACCAGATATTCCCAAAGAAATTCACTGATTAGCCACTCTTCCCAATAAAACTCATTGGTTTCAAATTTCACATCTTGATTTCAAATTCCACATCTGAGCTTTGTGGTCAATTAGTAGTAAGCCGGTTTGATTTCTATTTCTTTAATTCTTCTGCAGGGGTTATAATATTGGAATTCGACTGATTGATGAATTCTTGGCAAAATCCAATGTCTCTAGATGTGTTGATTTCAAGGAAACTGCTGAAGTAATTGCAAAGGTCTGTGTTCTTTTCTTTGGAAAAACGATTCTTTCTTTTCTTTTTGGTTTACTTTTATCTTTCTCTTAACTTCAAGAAAAAACAGCGTAGAGTATAACACTAGACTAATGGCTTAGCTTCTAAAGATTTGATAAAATTTTGGGCTAATATATTCACTTTGCTTGATGTGAAAGCATTGTATGAATCTACTAAACCCACAAAGTTCTTAATATCATGGAGTAATTTAATCATTGCACTTATTGTGTGCATAAGCTTCTTTGGTTACCCCCAAGCAGTTCTGGTTTTGTGACTGTCTGTATTTGCTTTAACATATTGTGTCAACACTTTCGCGTCCATTTTAGAAATAGCAGTGACACTAGAAACATAATAATAAGATGATGTGGTTGTATGAACTTTAAACCAGTTATATGTCTCTCATTCTGAAGTCCTGGACTAAAATGAAAATATGCTGTTCCGTGGTTGCGTATATTATCTTCTCTAACAACCTATTATCATGTGTGACAATTGCATCGCTCTTTTGGAGCTTTCTGTCGATTCTCGTGTGCTATACGTAGATTTGATTTATATTTCTGGTATCTTTTGCCAGATCCTAGGTTTTAACTGATATAACTTGCAAGCAGGTGGGCCTCAAAATGTTTCTTGGGGTTACTGCTTCTGTCTCCAATTGGGATGCTGATGGAACATGTTGCAGTCTTATTTTGGAGGATAACCCCCTTGTAGACTTTGTTGAACTTCCTGATACATGTCCAGGTCTTTATTACTGCAATATCTTAAGCGGTGTAATCAGAGGAGCCCTAGAGATGGTAAGTTTCCTGTTCTGTGAAACTACTTGAGATCTGCCTTGCCTTATCATTAGTTTTTCCAGATATAAAATAATTGTTGTTTGTGTATCCGTAAATTGTATACACTTAAACCTAGAAGGCATGGTTTGTGTGTGGACATTGTAGAAAGCACGGAAAGTTGTGGAAAATTCTGCTGCACCTGTGTCAATCACCAAGTTGGAACAATCCTTCAAATCTCAAAGTACACATATCCAATCACACTTAATTTATTTACTACATGTTTAGATTCAGGGGCAACATAAACGTGGGGATACACATATCTGTTGTTTAGAGACATGGGCCCGTCTTCAGAATTTCAAGTATGTTCCTATCTAAAATTGAAGATCGATTCATTTGGTTATTAGTCCTGGCCTAAATTGCAACTTTATAAAATCGAAAGATGAAAGATTCGTCTGAAACTTGCAAATAAATTATTTAACTGAAGTGCAAGATTTCATTTGAGAAAATTCATTTTGTTTGGGAAAACAAAGTAAGTGTATTTACCCTTTCCTCCTTGTGAGTATTTGTCTTGGTAGAGTGCCCTGAAATGTTAGTTTACATTTATCTGTGCTCACTTTTCCAGCATTTGAGGCTGACCAGTTATTGTATATCTGTAATTGGTGGGTTGTATAGGCCTAATTGCTGGGAGGCTTTAATGTGATGTTTCAAATTGATTTCAGATTTGACATATTTACCTTCAAGTCAGGGTACCTATGCCTTTTCTTATTTTGGAATTTGGTTACTCTGTGCTGTAAGTAACCATTAACTTGTCAAGGAAACATTACATGTACAAAAATGACCTTATGACGGCACATTCTTAAAAGAAAAGGAACACCTCCCAAGTTCCAACAACTAAAGACTAGTTCATGTGAGGACAGTTGTAACGAAATTCTATAGCTCTGTCAACACTTGCATATAAAACAGAGTTTTGACCCCAACTAGCGAAAAATTCTCGTTGAATGCATCTCTTGATAAAAGGAGATCCCATATCTCTGTTAACACTTGGCAATGTAAAAGCAAATGACCAACAAGAGTTCCAAGTTTCAAATGCAAAAAGCTTGGTCAGGTTGATTAAATAGATGAATTTTGAGGTCCCTGGATGATGGAGATCATTAACGACCCGTGCTTTTAGCACTCACCGTATAGGATTTGTCCATCATGAAGCTTCATTATGCTTACTGAATTTGTTGTCAAGGCTTTTGGGGAAGGATTACTTTTTTTCTTCATGTTGTTATCTTCGTATCGGTAGTGCTCAAAGCCCTAACTTAAATATTTCTATAGGTAGGGCAATGCACGCCTTCATTGCGATTTGAGGGTCACGGGTTCGTATCTTGGAAACCACCTCTCTGGAAACAGGGGTAAGGTCTGTGTACGTTATACCCTCCCCAAACCCTGCAATACAGGAGCTTAGTGTACTGGTTGTCCATATAGTTATTATCGTTCACATCAATCATAGTATACATTTTTGCTTTTAAAGACTTTTAAGGTTCCCCGTACTTTCAGATTCTTGTACTTTTATAGAAGACGAATCGCTAACAGGACTTGTCCAGATAGATGGTTTTATTTTATTCTTATTGGCTTTAGTTGTGCGCTATTGCGCTTGGACTTTTGATTTTGTATTTTATTAGTCATATATAGAGGAAAGCATTTCAATTTGTAGAGAAAATCATCAACAGGGGCAAGGCTGCAGGGTTCATGGGTACCTTACCCTATTATTGATTTTGGACAGTTATGATGCCAACGATATTATTGTTTCTTAGTTTTAGCAAAGAAGCACATGAGTACCTGAGATATAAAGACGGGTCACATCTTAGCTCTGAAAGGGTCTATGATTCCTGGAACAAGAGCATGCCAAAATTAAGGAAGGACTACCTATTATTATTTATTAAATGCTTTATCCCCTTTGGCTTGAAAAAGAAATTTCATGATGAAACTCATTTGAGACAGCATAGTTCCTGGAATTTATTCTTTCATCATGTCTTCAGGTGTCAATGAAGACTGAAGTGACATGGATTCGTGATATGCTTCGTGGAGATGATGCTTTTGAGCTGCAGATTAAACTTCTGAAGCAAATTTCCGAGGAATATCCTTACAAGGATGATGAGTAATTCGTTAGAAAATTTTTCATTACAGTCTGTATACAATGATCATCTCCGGTTTTTTGTTACTATTAGTTGTAGTTCTTTCCCTGCTTTTTCCCTTGCCTCATTTCGCTTTCGTTTGTAGTGTTTTTATAAACTGCAGTGTCTTCCCACCTCAAAATTCTTTATAAATTTGTAGTGTTTTATAAGCGACATCAATCTGTTGTTTTCCCACGTCAAATTTCCTGGAAACGTAAAGACATATATTAGACTCATTTCTGAGGTTTAGTTTATCAGTTGTACTGTCTTATGCCAATGCAGTGTTTGGTGATCCCAATTTTAACCCTTACAGATTGTCTCAAATGTAGTTTTTGAGTATTTTCTTTTTTAGGTTTAGCAACTGCAAGTGCAAAAGGTAAAGGTAGGACTTTCAAATATCGCATTGCATGGAAGGATCTTCAATGTTAGTATGCTCAAATTATAATACAATCTAAGCACATACTACTTAGTTTTGGAAGTAGGTCGTGAATCTTATTATTGCGAGTTGAAGGGCTTGAGCTCGAGCTTTGGCGCACATCGGTTGCAAGCTTATTTCTGAAGCAAAATTGTGTCTCTGAAGCCAAGTTTGAGAAGCGTATGGATTTCGAATTTTAGTCTCTTATCAGCTATTTCCTTTCATTCTTCCATTTCTTAAGGCTTCAGAATGTAGCTCAGGCTACTGGGATTTGAGTAAACTTTGACAAAATTGCATTTTTTGATCATAAACATCAATAGATGTAGCTTCTGCAAGAAGTTGAAGTCTATGATCTGCGCCATTGGGGGTAACGTCGAACACGTTGACAATCTTACAAGGAATGAATTTCAGTAGAAAGGAAAACTTATTAATCTCATCTTTGGCGGACTCAATATCCATCAACTAATTGATCACATTTTTAGAGGAATCATTACCCATTTGATTGTACACAAGTATATCTGAGCTCGTCATGTCTAGAGGCACATGACTAACTTTAGTTCTTTAGACTTTTTTGTCTTTTTTTTGTTATCTTTCATATACATTAAGCAATTCTAGGTTTGTTTCAAAACAGTTCTTTCATCGTATCCACGGTTCATGTACAAGTTTGGTTTCCAAATTACAGAACTGCATCCTAATGGCAACTCTAAATCGACACATGAAGGAATGGCTCATGAATTTCTTCATTGTCACAGGCATCAGAACCCAAATTAAAGATGTTTTTAATTCTTTTCTGGGAACCAAAAATTATAAATTAGCGGCGGAAACAAAAATTGGAAAGAGCTTGAGCACTTGTGCTTTTCATCATCATCATCCAAGCCTTAAAAATTCCAATAGATTGGGGTATGTTAAATGAAAAAAAATAAGACATCATGTCGGGTCGTTGACGTGAATTTTTTGACACCATTTATTCGTATCGAAAGTTGTTTTCTCATCAAATATTGTAATATGCATGTCTTTTTGTAATACTTGTATCCATGTGGTTGAAGGTTTATCTTTATCTTTCTTGTTCGTTTTCACTCTAATACTCTTGCACCTTTGCCTTTCTTGTTCGTTCTCATTCCAATGCTCTCGCAGTTTCTAATTGGTACACTTACTGGTCTCTTTTTTATATGTCCAAAGTATCTTAAACGATCATTCTCATCTTATCTTCATTAAGTGTTACTCCTAAATTAATCTGAATCTCTTCATTTCTAATCCCATCCTTTCTAGTCTTACCACATAGCCACCACAACATACGCATCTTAACTAGACTAATCTTGTGTCCATCTTATTTCTTAGTAACCCAACACTCATTTTTTATATAATAAAACCGGTTGAACTGTAATCCTATAAAAATTTATTTTCAATCATAGGGGTATATTTCGGCCACATAGAAATGCGGATGCACTTCTCTATTTCATTCACCCTGCTTGGATTCTGTGATTGACATATCTTTCTATCCTATTGTTGCTTTGAAAAACTAATCATAAAGAAATTAATTTCCTCCGTATGCCTGTGTAGAGAATACTAATTGCAACGAACTTGTATTCATGAGTCATGATATAAAGTAAAAGCTCTACATGTTTGTACACACATGAAATATTTTTTGTGCATCCAATTAAACCCCCTTCAGCTTATGGATGAAAATCTCGGTAGTGGAACGTGACTTTTCTATGTTAGAAGCCAAAATTGCCAGCTAGTTACATTCAAAACATATTCTAGCCAGGATATAAAAATTAAAACACCACAAATAAAATCTTCAAAATTATTAACATTTATAAAAGAGAACACATTTTTCTCCAAATACAATCTTACAGAGTCTTTGATAATTAAACGGAACACATGTCAGTCTCGTGCTCAAGACCATTTTCCGCACTTTATTAAGCCATTCATTCTCCTTACGCTCCTTGGAAAAGCTTCAACCGAGGTTACTTCATAGACTTTCTCTGTTCAATAAGTTAAGCTCTCGCTCCCACACCATGTCTCGAAAGCCCAATGTAGCATATTTGGCACAGGAACGTCAACATTTTTCAAACTAGCCAACTGCACATGATTTTAGAGCCGAAATACTTGATTTACGAGTAATTGACTGTTGTAAAGATATCGGCTATATATTATGACAATATTTATTGACTCAATTATTACCTTAGATTCTACTGTTGAACCAATCAATAATTTCTCCAACAATTATTTCTCTTTCCGGCTCAAAAAGCAGATCATGGAATAGCCCATCGAGCAGTCTAATGGATTTGTCAGTCGAGGAGGCCTCTTCATAAAGTTTCTGAGAAGCTTTCGGATCGGTTATGGAATCAGCAGTACCATGAAGAACTAGAAAAGGTAGACTCAATTTCTTCAAGTTATCTTGCAGAAAAGTTGTGATCCGGAGAATCTCATAACCTGTTCTTATCCGTATCGATCCGGTGTAAACTAGTGGGTCTGAGTACTTGGCCACGAGAGCATCTGGATCCCTGGAGACCACAATGCCCTCCTTGTTTGCCGCAGTTAGTTGGTATCTCGGGAGCAAAAGTGAAAAAACCGGGGCAAGGACCTATCATGAAAAAGGGAAACACTTAAGCCCTCCAAGAATTATCCAAAACTAAACAGAATCGACCTTGTACATAGCAACTCATTCTTTCCTTTTGCACGCCATTCCCAATAAAGTGATCAAGTCATGTTTCGTTAAGTTTCAAACAAACTATTAATCTTTGTTTACGCCAAATTTCGTGGTTCTTAAAATAGAAAAAACTTTTGGGAGGCTGGATGCGTCTTGGAAACTACAATTTTGTTCATAAAAGCAGATCAGCAGAAAACACCGATCAAGAGTCGACATTGGAACAACTCGGTTTGGGAACCTTCAAAATCTCTAGAACTTAAAACACTCAAACAATAGCAAGCCTCAGAGAAAAGAATTGGATTTTCGAAGTTCATTATCACTTAGAATCTGAGAAAGCATAAATGAGAAACAAAAAAAGAAAAGGTTCTGAAAGTATAAACAGGCCCCTAAATAAACTAAGTTCGAACGAACAATTCTGGAAACAGCATCCAGAACGATTTGATGAAACATTTAGTGTCTTGATTTCCTTTCATCTTTCCCACCAGGAAACAGTCACCAGCATTGTGGCTTTAATAACTTTCTGGTTAATTTTTTTCATTTCAGGTACAAATATTAGGGGAAACAGAAAAACGTATAGAAAGCTAATCTTACAGCAAGAGCTGAATGTGACGGCTGAACCCCTACTGCTGGTGAAGTCAGCACAACCCCAACCACGCACGCTTCAATTTTGGGATCAAGCACCGCCTGAATATGTGGATATGAAAAAGTAAATACACTTACTATTTCGAATTCTATTAAACTGAAAAATATCGAAAGATTACTAACGGATTAACTATGTTAACACCTTGAGTATTATAGCTGCACCAGTCGAGTGCCCGAAGCAAAAACATGGCAGCCCTGGATTTTCGGCAATAACTTTCGAGATAAAAGTTTTCTGCAATAAATTTGAAAATGTGTTGTGCATATATTTTGATGTACTCTGGTAAAATCTGTAATACTTGTATCAATGCACACTCTTAAATAAGTAAGACCGAAGAGATATACCAAGTCCAGGACAGCATCATCAAGAGAATGAACATATGCGTGCAGCCCATCACTTCCACCGTGTCCTAAAAAAGGATGAATTTTCATTAACAGCGAATGAAAGTACTTAAAAATACATTTCAGACTTTATTTGTGATCTACAAAATAAAAAAATTATATGTAAATAAAGTTACCATTAAGCATGCACTAGAACTAAGATTTTCGCAGCTAGAAAATTCACTGTAAACGGCCTAAACACATAACACACCATGAAACACAGCCTAGAAAGAAGGGAAAGGAAACAATATCAGAAACACTGGAGAGCAGTAAAATGCGGAGAAGTTATGGGAAATGAATATGTTTTTTCAAACAGGGAAGGAAAACAAATCAATCACTTGCTTTAAATTTTTTAAAGTTCAACAGATAAAATGACGAACTAGTCATGTCCATTTAGCTTTTTAGAGAAAAACGTTTTATGGGTGGTAGAATGTTGAAACTTATACAACCATTAAGGTCTAAACCATTGTTACCTTCACAATTTATAAAAATATAATTCCTCAATTCAGTATAAAGCTTACTTAATATTTGGGGCTTCACAAGTTACTTTTTGCACCAGGGGCAATCCAAAAAAGGAACAAAATTCGCCCTGCAACATCACAATATTCATATGCATGGTTGAAAAGGGTGACCGTAGACAAGTGAATGCTATTTGCCCCATAAGCTAAAATGAAAACTACATGAAACATAATCCGATGATGGCAGCTAAAAAAGTATTTCCAACGTGGATCACAGAAGGCAATAAGCTCATGTGCATACACATTCCATGCTTGTACATGTTCTTAAAAGAAACTTGTATAGATATACTTTTGAACTCCAAATTTTCCGTCGGAAATATTAAAATTTGTAAAGCACAATGCAACATTTATCTAGATGTTGCCAATAAAAAAATCATAAAAGATGGATACAATTGCATAAACCCATATATTCAAGTTCTAACCATTTCCAAACTTTTTAAGTTGCAAATAATGCATGTTAAACAATTAGATGCAATTAGAAAGTATGCATAAGAGAGATCAAGAAAAGAAATGAGAAAGTACTGCTGATGCAATATAGTACGAAGACAAACTAACTAGAACAAAATACAAGTGTCAAAAATACTTCATTATCATAATTTTTCAACTCTCCAACATTTTGAATAAAAGCAAAATAACCGGTCTATATTTTCATTACAAGCAAAAAAGGTTATTCATACTTGTCTAGAAGAACTCTGTTCTTAATCTAGACTTCTATAAAGAATTAGTTAAGAGATTTTGCAATTACCAATCCAATCCATTGCATAAACCTTGTATCCACTGGCGGTTAACTTCTTTGCAAACCCATAATATCTGTCCCTGTTACAAGATTTTCATAATCCTCATCAGCTAAACAAGTTATTAAGCGAAATTAACTTCAAAATGATAAATCGGGAAACGAAAATACGAACCCATGTTCATTGAGGCCATGCATAATCACCACTAGCCCTCTGCACAGGAAGTTCAAGAAACATCATCAGCATTTCAACTTGGTCAGTTTACAAAAAAGACTAAACTTTGGCAACACAAAGATAGGTGTAAAGTAAACTTTTAAAGTACAACTTGTGCCAAAAACAAAACAAACAACAAAAAGGTTTGAGATATGTCCTGATTTCTACTTAGCAAAAAAAAAAAAGTCCTGATTTTTAATCAATAGCAAAACACATATTCGGGTCCATATGCCAACAAAACTCTGCCCTTTTACATTAAAAAGAAAATCAGAAAACTTCTAGGTTTTGGACAAACACGTACATTTTTCTAAAAAAATCATTTTATCGAATTTCAAGCTCTTAACAGACCCGGTTGATGGATAATATTAAAGAGGCTAAAATTCGGCTTTTATCAGCAACTTCAAGTGTCCCTAAATACTATTTTCCTACCCCCAGATTTAACTGAAGTTTTTTTTTTTTTTTTTTTTTTATTGTATTTTTTTTTTTTTTTTTTTTGGCAAATTTGATCTATAGTTTTTATTTTTATTTTTTATTTCCATTGTCTCTTTTGGTCAATTAAATTAAATTACATACTCATCGCGTGTGCACGACCGCTAGTATATACTAAATTATACATATATATCTGTGTGGTTCAAAATTAGCGACATCACCCTCTTTTAGCCAATCACATATTCTTCTAGTTGTTCTTAGAAAATTGGGATCACCTAACTAATTTTTTACCATACGAACAAGTGTGTACAATTTGTATGTAACAATCAATACGTCTGCATATCATTACTACTCTTTTAATTTCTAGCCAATCATAACATTTAAATGGGGAACAAATTGGGAATTTTCAACTACTAATTACCAATATGAATTCTCCATCAGGGAGTGAATTAATCATCACAATATTTAAAAGGATAAAATCAACTGAGATTTTTATAATCTATGGTGCGAAATTGCCTAGTTGCTAGGGTAGGAGCAAAGTTAAACATAGAGGAATATTAACTAGTAATAATATAATGAAAGAATCAATAACAAGGAATATTAACTTGTATGATTGAGCATGAAACCTAGAGGGAAAGAAACTAAAAATCAATAAAAGGGAGATAAAGAAACTAAAAATCAATAAAAGGGAGATTCACATAATTGTATGAATGAAAATAAAAAATTAACCAATCCCAATAATCCAATTTTATTTAAAAATGCACACATACATCTATATATATCTATATTATATTATATTATATGTAAACACTTGAAGCCGCATAATTTTTGAATTGCCAAAATTACCTTTTGAATTCAAAATAATTACAATTTTAATTGATATAAAAAATAAAAATTGTCAATAATAAGGGGCAATTGTGTAAAATAACTATACCCCACTACCCTACTCATCCCCTTATTTCTTGGACGTACACTATGCGTGCTTGCATTGCTGGTATATATAGAGGGGAAAGGAGAGAGAGATTTAATAACCTAGAGGTAGATTTCATCAATACGCATGTAGGTAAAGTGGTCCAACCACTACGGTGGTGGCAGAAAATCTGGTCGAGAGAGTCTTCTCCGATGATACTGAGTCTTCCTTCCCACAATAAATATCATTTTAAAAAGATTTTTTATTTTTTGATTGTTCAATTTTACTAATATCATGTCGACTAAACTTTAACTTCTCTATATAATTCAAATATTTAATTGAAGGTGTTAATTGGATAGATTCATATTCGTTAAATTGAAACATTTAATGGTTTATTTAATTTTTGTCCATTAACCGTAAATGACACTTATTATCAAACATAGGAATATATTATAATAATGAAGCAAAATGAGGGGAAAAAAAAGCTAGAAGCTAACTTCCGTAATAGTAGATCCAAGATTCTACTTTTCCTTTCCTACTGCCTTCACCAAAAAGTTGCCATCTTATTTTTCCCTCTTTATGAGCAATATACTGGAAGGATAAATATGAAGTGTAACGTGACAGACAAATCCATAATTTTTATAGCTGCTTTTTCACACTCTTTTGCTTACCAAATAATTATTAGTGTCACAAAAATTTTGTTATTTTGGGTAATAGAACATTCAATGCGTTGTAATAGATTTTTAAGCATAGAATGAGTCAAAGTTTGGGGTTGAATTTTGGGGTTGCAGTAGTTACCTATTAAGCTATTGTTCTCTATGATTTGTCATAATTCTAAAGAGTGTTAATGCAATCCAAAAAGTTTACCCAAAATTATTAACTCAAGTAATATTTGAAATTTTATTCCAATATATTAAATGTCGTATAATCTAAAATATTAATTTTTATGACACGTCAACACCATGTCAGCTATTAAATTTCTTAACTAAAGAGAGACGGTTAGTAAAAGCACTTTCCAATCCTAAATGACAACATTCTTGTTGAAATTTTGTTTGGTTTTATATTACTGGAGAAAGATGCCTAACACCCAAATGGGTGTAATAGTGAGTCAAAACCTAAGTCACCGGATTCGCACATACAGGGTGATGCATGCGCTCTAAAATCTTGAATTGGCTATTTGGAGAAAATTCGTCATACATTCGCGCTCCAGATTTATAGGAAGCGCACTCTGTCCTCATGAGCCACGAATTTATCATATTAGAGCATTCCCAATAGAGTAACTAAATTGAATACTATATACTTTTAGCTACCTAAACTTAAAAAAACATCCATAGCAAAGTCTCTATTGTTATAGTGTTGCCTCTAAATTTATTGATTTAGTACCTATTGAGGTTGGGTCAATAAATTTGGATATACAAACTTATCACTATTCATATGTATTATATTATTTCAATCAAAATAATATATTATATTTATACAATTTATATACATATATATACTATATAATATATACATTATAATATATTATGTTATATATATATATAT